>VYXB01009876.1:147549-163913 GCA_013397135.1 Pachyramphus minor | reverse complement strand
GTGCTCTTTGACATCTTCATAAATGACTTGGATGCAGGACTGCAAGGGATACTGAGCACGTTTATGGATGACACAAAACTGGGATGAGCTGTTGATTCCCTCATAGGCAGGGAGGCCCTGCAGAGATACCTTGACAAATGAGAGGACTGGGCAATCACCAACCATATGAAGGTCAGCAAGGGGAAGTGCTGGATTCTGCATCTAGGATGGGGATGTTCGTACAGACTGGGGAATGAGATGCTGGAGAGCAGCTCCATAGAAAGAGACCTGGGGGTCCTGGCTGATGGCAAGTTGACTATGAGTCATCAGTGTTCCCTGACAGCCAGAAGGGCCAACTGTGTCCTGGCGAGCATCAGGCAAAGCATCGCCAGCCAGTGGAGGGAGGTGATTGTCCTGCTCTGCTCTGCACTGGTGTGGCCTCAGCTTGAATATTGTGTGCAGTTTTGGGCACAATAACATAAAAAGGATATAAAGCTATTAGGAAACATGCAAAGGAGGGCAATGAAAATGGTGAAGAGCTTTGAGGGGAAGCCATATGAGGAGCGACTGAGCTTGGTTTGTTTTGCCCGGAGAAGTCAGGAGACATCTCATTGCAATCTACAACTTCCTCACAAGGGGAAAGCAGAGGGGCACCTCTTCTCTCAGGTGACCAGTGACAGTACCCAAGGGAATGGTCTGAAGTTGTGTCAGGAAAGGTTTAGGTTGGATATTAGGTAAAGGTTCATCACCTAGAGCGTGATCAAGCATTGGAACAGGCTCCTCAGGGAAGTGGCCACAGCACCAAGCCTGACAGAATTCGAGAAGCGCTTGAACAATACTCTCAGACACGTGTTGTCATTCTTGGGGATGGTCCTGTGCAGGACCAGGAGCTGGACTCAGTCCTTTTGGGTCTCTTCCAACTCAGGATATTCTGTGATTCCGTGACTTCAGGGGTCATAAGGAGTTAAGACCATTGTGGAATGTGTATGTGTGGTCATCTGTGAGGTTTTTTCCATTCCTCTGGGACATGAGAGCTGAGCACCCTTTATGTTAAATTTCTTGCTGCATACCCGTCAGACTGAGAACTTAAATGTGTTTATTGCAGACCATCTCTTTACTTTTTTATTGGAGTCAAAAAAAAAAAAAAAAAGAAAAGAAAAAGAAAAAAAGAAAAGGGCAGTCTTGCCTAGGCAGCTAGCTAGGCCAGGTGGCTTATAGCTTAGAAGCCAAGCCACGAAGTGGTGGGTCACTGATACAACTGGTAATTGGCAGGTTGACAATCAAGCCATTTTTGTCTGATCTGTATTTCCCACCAGGTAGATGATTACAGCATGCTGACTTCTTTGGCATTGCCTTTCTCCCTCTGTAGATATGGAGCCCAAAAAGTAAATTAGGGCTCAAGATTCTACCTGGTTCTAAATACATAAATCTCTTCTCGTATATATGGCCCTTGGTACATGGTTGGTTACAGTTTTGATAGCAGCCAGCAGGCTGTTCAGTAAGATTATCTGTTGGTCAAAACAGCCACTAGATTTATCACCTGTGATTGAGTGCTACGTTGCTTGTTACCAAAAAGGAACAGGAGCAGTGATGTTCTATCCACTGAGTGCTTTGCTAACAGCAGTCCTGTGGCAGAGTTCTGATGGTTTGAATGGGTCAGAGACATGTAAGGGATGTGCAGCTTCAACATTCAAAGTATTCTGGGTGGTTTTATATCAGTACCAAAGTGTTTTCATTCTGAAGGATAATTTGCGTCTTTATTTAGAGCACTCTGGTGTGAACAGAATACTGCTTGAAGTGGTAGCTTTGACTACGCCTTCTCCATACCTTATTCTCTGTGTCTGATGCATTCAAAGATTATTTGGAGATCATAAACTTCAACATATGCGGTGCTTCTCATACACTAAACTGTGTTTTGGTAAAGCAATAATATGTAGCAGATCAAGAGCAGGCCTAAAAGTAGCACCACTGGCCCACAAATGCACATATTGGAGTGGTGCACTCCAGTAATTCAGCTTTGTACTTTTTCATTTTTCCTCACGCTAAGTCTTTTTAAAAGTTCTGTGAGGTTTTGTGAAATTTAAACTGTCACTGCAAGATTTAGGACGCTGGGGGTATATTAAAGGAAATGCCTTTACACTCTTTTGAACCTTCTTGTCACAGCGTTTTATATCACTACTTGGCATTCTTTCTGCTCTTTGTTTTGTTTGCTCTATGGCTTATGAAACACCCTTTTTAGCTAATTTTTTCTGGCCTGTTCTGATAGTGCTGATTCACTAGCAGCTGCTGTTCCACTGGAGTTTTTTTAGTTAATTATCAAGAGAAAATCTGCATAGCATTGTGAAAAGGTAGGGGGAACAGCCAGAGGCATCTTCTCCTGCTACCAGTGACAATTCGTGTTTTCATTCATCCATCTGCTTTGGTTCTTTTAAGTCTGAATTAGGAAGTAATTTTCTGTAAAACTGTCTACAGTTTTTTTTTTTCCAGCTCTCTCAGCTTCTTTGTGCTACAAGTAAGAAGTTGCTTACAATACCGATATGTAGGTCCCTCACAAGTACTGAGGGTAGAGTTCTTTTTAACAAACTTGAAACTGACCTTCTTATCCTTCCTCATGCCATACAGAGACAGACAATACCTTTGTTTAATCTTGGAAGTGCCTGTCTCACATTATCTGAAATATATTTCAAGTTGTGTGTCTTACTTATGAAAAATGTTATAAATCTGTTAAATAATACAGCTTTTCAGATTAGGGCTAAAACCTTGTAAATCTGTGTCATCAGCAGCATCTTTTAAAGATGTCACAAATGGTGACATCTGGGAGCCAATTCATCATTTAATTAAATTATCCTGTAATGAAATCTGCCTTGATGAGATTAATTTTAATTATTAATCAGGAGCTGACATGGGCACAAGGCACCATAAATAATAAATGGAAGCTGTGTCTGCTCTGCTTCTAAGAAAAGACCTACTTTAGAAGAGCAGTGCTTTTCATGAAGCTGTTTTGTGGGGGTTTTTTGTGCTCTCATGATGTTTATTTTGTTGAGTTTAATTTCTCTTTCAAATTTCAAGGCATAATACCAGTCCTGTTTCTGTTGAGTAACTGTTCTTTTAATATTTCATTTGATTAAATCCTTATATAACCAGTCACCTTCATTATTCCAGGAATAAATTCTTGTTTCTGTAGTTAATTATCATAAGTATATTTTAGAGGTAAGTAGTGTAAGTATAGTTTATTGAGGCTGTGCCCAAAATGTGTGAGGCTTTGGGCTAATCTGTGCTATCACACCTGTGTTTATATGCATACATGTGCTCACACTTGTGCAGCTTTTCCCGCTTTGTGCTGTAATGTCCGTTTTCTTGTGGATTACATTGATGTTTGTACTATGAATGCTGTTGACAAGGACTTTTGTTGCTTGGCCTTAAGGGAAGTTTATCAGAGAAGCATGGCTGGCATAGGAGAGATTATCTCTATGGGTACCAACCACAAATGCTCCATGAGTCTTAGGAGTGAACCTTTTTGCCTTTACCTCCATTAACAAGCAGAACACCACTGTACTCTCACTTGCCAAATGCAAACTGGGTCCACAAGTCCAGAGCTGATTATTTGCTGCTCCCGGAGTGTTTTCTTCTTTGGCTTCCCCTGGCCAGGCAGGTTACCTGCCATCTACTGTATTTGTTTTGAAGGAACTGCCATTTGTTTTAGTTCCCACATTCCATGAATATTTGGTTTCGTTTCATTGTTTCTTGTTGAAAAATCATTTTGCTTTGGAAAGAACCAAAAGGCTAAAGTTAGAACAAGAGCTATTGATGCTGAGGAATGTCAGTAACAGCCTGACACATAGAGGAGTTTCTGAATGCAGTTCTTGTAGGCTACCATCAGCCTGATAGCACAGCCCACATTTGAGCCTCATTGCATGAGAGAATGAGCAAATATGTGACCAGACTCCTCTTTCTGGCTGAGGGAACTAGCATATTCTTCAGTGGCATACAGCAGTTGACCCCAAAGAATTTCACAGCTTTATCTGCACTGGTGACTGGAGAAGGCAGGGAATTCTAGTGCCACCTTTATGTAATCTTTCTTTCTTGCAAAACTGCAGTTACATGATAACTATGTGACTTTTAAAAAAAGATAAAGGGGTTTGTAGTCAAGTTCTGTATGCATCTAGGTATGTGATAAGAAGTGGCTTTTTTTCTTCATTCCTCCCAAACACACATAACATACCATTACAGAAGTTGGACCTTATGATTCCATCATATCACTTGCATCAAGCAATGGTAAGAACAGATATACCTAGAAATTGTAGACTGAAATGATGTCCTCTCATTTTAGAACAGTCGAAAATTATTAGTAATGGAAATCGTTTGCATTCCCGAGACTTTTTTGTCTGTGACCCATGGTATTTTCAAGTGTCATGGATTTTGGAAAGTGCAGTTTTCACTCTTCTGTCAACTTTCCATAGATTCTTATGGGACATGGTTGTTTGCATAATACAGTGATATCTGGACTATTTGTTCTGTAGGATCTATGCTATATGATAGAAACAATTAAATTTATCATACAGGATAATTATATATGCTTTAAATAAGTACATTATGCACTAAGACTCAGTAAAATTCTGTACGATGTGAATTAAAAAAAGAAACATATCTCGCCTAAAAAAGTTCTGTGTGTCATTTAAAAGTAAATCCTAAAAATTCTGAGGAAAAATCATCAAAACTTGAAGCATGCATTTCTTTTCTTTTTTTTTTTTTTTTTACTGGAAGCAGAAGATTGAAATATGTTGTATTAAAATCTTAGAAACCACCGCCTTGGGCAGCCCATTCCAGTGTCTGATTACTCTCTCTGTAAAAAAATTTTTCCTAATAGCCAATCTAAAGCTCCCCTAAAGCAGAGCTGAAGATCCTGCCCTCTGGTCCTACTGCTGGTTGCCTGTGAGAAGAGACTGACACACATCTGGTTACAGCCTCCTTACAGATAGTTGTAGAGAGTGATGAGGTCTCCCCTGAGCCTTCTCTTCTCCAGGCTAAACAACCTCAGCTCCCTCAGCCTCTCCTCGTAGGACTTGTGCTTGAGTCTGTTCACCAGTCTTGTTGCGCTTCTCTGGACCTGCTCCAGCACCTCAATGTCCTTCCTGAACTGAGGAGCCCAGAGCTGGACACAGTACTCCAGGTGTGGCCTCACCAGCGCTGAGTACAGGGGAAGGATCACTTCCCTGCTGCTGCTGGCCACACTGTTCCTGATACAGGCCAGGATGCCATTGGCCTTCTTGGCCACCTGGGCACACTACTGGCTCACGTTCAGCTTCCTGTCAGTCCAAACTCCCAGGTCCCTTTCTGCCTGGCTGCTCTCCAGCCACTCTGTGCCCAGCCTGTAGCGCTGCAGGGGGTTGTTGTGGCCAAAGTGCAGGACCCAGCACTTGGCCTTGTTGAACCTCATCCCACTGGAATCAGACCATCTCTCCAGCTTGTCTAGGTCCCTCTGACCTATGTTATTAAGCAGAGAGTTGTTGACTGCAGAAAAATTTATGTTAACTTGGATCATGTCTGAGAAGTTCGTGGAAAATAGTACAGTAATAGTATGATCTCCCAAGCTGACTGCAGGGAAATCACACGTTCTAGGAATGCAGCGTGACCCGTGCTGCTAGCACAGTGTGTCTTCATTTGGGATCTGCACGTGCCTCCAAACAAAATACCTTGTGCCTCATTAGAGGGGCACATTTCGCTTGTTTCTGAGCCACTGAGCTCAGTGCTGTAACCTCTCTGGTACTGGCCAGTTGGCCCTTTTGTCACTGTGTCCTGTTAAAATGAAGGATGTCACACTGTGTGTTAGCAGCCAGGTTTATTATTCTGCATGTGGTGGATTCCTACATACGTCTCTGCATTGCAGTCAAACTTTAAGTTGGCTTTGTTCTCCAGGAGCTGATCCAAAGCTCACTGATGCTTAGAGGAGTCTTCCAAGTAACTGCTGTAGGGTTTGGAACAAGTTGAGTATTATAATACAGGCTGGGAACATTCAAAGAAGAGTCACAATTTCTCACACACACTAACACACACACACAGGCGCACTCACGCATGCACACACAAACTTAGGTTTGTTCAAAGGATTTATTATCCAGAGGCTATGGAGACTATTTTCTTCAATGGCTCCATATAAAAATAATATTATTCAGTCAGAAAATAGAAAACTCACTTCTGGAATGGTGGCTTGGCAGATGTCTGGTTTTGCGTATGGATGTGCACCCACACCCAGTGTGTATGTGTTTGCAGAGTTGTCTGTTGATCCAATTCATTTGTGGTTCTCAGGGAGAATTACTGCAAGATTTCAGTGATTTATTTTAAATGTTGTAGTTTTCTATCCAGCTTCTCCCAGATGCATTCAACAGATGACAGATTTTAGGGTAATACTGGCTAGTCTTTATATATTTAACACTCCATCTCATTCTTTCTTTAAGCACATGCTGAAATCTGCACAAATGTTTAATATCATTGTTAAGTTGCAAAATTAAACCTTGGCCAGTGGGACACTACTTGGAAGAGTGCAGCCCTATAGAACATTCTGGTGTTCTTCTTGGGAAGGACAGGCATAATGCTGTGCAGTCCCCTAATTGCCTTGGCTCAAAGTCAAAACAATTCCTGTGCCATTAACTTAGCCTTCCCTTAACTACTGAGATGTGTCTGCTCCCCACAGTTGTACCTGCACATAAACTCTCTGCATTTGGACTTGCCCCCTTATACCTTTTTTCCATGTTCCGAAGTCCCAGTTGGCTCCTACTGAGTATAAAATATGCCATTTGAAACCATGTTTTCATTAGGCTTATCACCCTTGCATACTGATCTGCTTTTGATCTCACTGGGTCTGTGTCTGTTCCATAATTGGTTTGTCCACATTTCCTAATGTATAAATGGATAAGGAGATTTTAGGTGAGATATCTAACTTGCCAAGAAATTGGAATTTGTAAGTTCAGCCAATCTAGATTTCCACCCAGTTTCTGCTGTATACATGGGAATGTAAATTGGTTTCAGTCACTTTAATTTACATACCAAAGAGCCAGAAGAAGGTGTAAGTTACTATAGGAATGGATAAGTAACTTACTAATGTGTGCTTCTTTTAGCTGTGTTACCTACTTTTCCTTTCTCCTGACCGTTCACTGTATCAGCAACATCTTTTAAACTGAAACATATGTAATAACCTGAATTCAGAAATAATATATATAAATATGTACAATTTGTGAATGAGTATGGATATAAATTTGCCTATTTTATGATTCTAGATTCACTCATTTCAGTCTTAAGGCCTGTTCTGCTATCCCAAGAGTTAAGACTGAAAATAAAGCTAAGAAGGAGAAATATGCTCTAGACTTTTCAGAGCGTTCAGGATCTGACCTATGACATCCATGGTACTTCTGCTTTTGACTTCAGTGGTCAAAGATCAGACCTTCAAAATTTTAGTCTTTCATAGAATTAATTCAAGCCATTCTATTTCCCAGGGTTGCCTGGTTTCAGTCAAAATGTTTTAAACAGCAATTCTAATCATGGATTGAACCACACATCAGAAGAAAAAGAAGTCTTTATCTTGCTTTTTATGAGTGTTTTAAAATTCGTTTTTTCTTAGAAACCTTCTCTTTGCCAATATATTCATAAAATGTGTCCCCATCTTGCATGACAGCTGAAAAGCAAGTAATTTTGTGTCTTACTCAACCTCTGAATCTCAGTTTAAATATTAATAAAAATAAGGATAACACATTTGTTACTTTGTAGAAATTTAAATTTGAACTAATTATTTGGGTCAGCCTGCAGTTTGGATCAGGATTCCAGCCAAATGCAGAAAAACAAGATTAAATTTCCTTTATTAAAATAAGTCAGAGTTAAATAGTTTGAATATATAACAAAATATAACAAAAATGTTTTCATTTTCTAAAGCATTTATTATACAAGAGAATTATTAATCACAGGTACTAACCAATCATCGTATTGGGAGAGATTTTCAAAGCTCTCTGGATCCATAAAGGTGTTGAAAGGTGTACGGGAGGATTTTCATATGTTACAAAGGCTGACCTCTGAAAAAATGAGTTTGAATTGATGATTAGTTTCCTTCCTGCTTAGACACCTTTGAAGTTCTGTGTACCAGAAACCTCCAAAAATGAGTTTAACTAGTAGCTTCTAATTTTTTGTTTGTTACATGGATTGGAAAAGAAAAAATTTTGTTCCTTTGCCTCTCTCAATGGAATTCCTTTTCATGAGAGGTAGAAAAACTTGATTTCCCTTGCTTTCCCTTCAGTTTTCTTAAACTGAAATTAAAAGTGTCTAGGAAAACTCTCTTCTGTGCAGGCGAAAAGAAAATATTTTCTGAAAACATATAATTAGCACAGTTTTATCCATTATATATTATAAAACGATTACCTATTGTGTATAGTTAATTTTGTAGTTTACTTTTTAGTCTTGAGGTATACTGAAAATTTTTTTGTGTCTGAGATAAAAATGGAAGTTCTTGTTTATACTTTTAATAATGTCTCAGTAACACTATTGTTTAAAAAAATCTTATTCACTCAATAATTTTAGAAAGTTTTGGTGTTGGTATAGAATCATATAATCACAAATAGAATTTAAAATTCTTGAAATCAAGGACAAAATACTTAAATGGTAAAAAATACATGTCCTTTGCAAGACAAACTTGTAGAAAGATAGCCATATTCACCGTACCTTTGGATAGTTTGCATGAGTGATACTGGGACCTCCTTTCCTCCTCAGCAGAAGTTTCAGTCTTACTCTGGTAGACTTTCAGGCCTTCTTAAGGTGGGAAGGGCACGTGAACCAGCTCATGAATCAGTTCTTCATGACCTGGTAACTTTCAAACCTTGTACAATTTAAACATAAAGACAAAAATCTGAAAGATGTTTCTCTGTAAGCTTTTGTGGTTTATAATGTACTATCCTCCCTTGACAGCGAGATTGGAACTAGTCTTTGTGGTCCCTTCCAACCCAAGCCATTCTATGATTCTTTGATAATGATTATCCTGATTTATGCTCAAGGTTAGTGAATTTTAATTGAATTTTATCAAAATATGCAATATTTTTTAAAGTTACTCTTCAGGCTAATTTTTTCATGTAGCTTAAATTAATTTTATGTCCTCTTGGTTAGCCAAAAGTGACTATGATCACTCTGTTTTAGTGACTGAAATTTCAAAAACACTGTGTGATTTAGTGCCAAAATTCCTAGATAAATTTTAAAAATCTTGTAGACGGTAACCTTTTTGTAGTGTGAATTTTCTACCTTATTACTGTTAACACAGCTCCTGTTTATATTCGTTCTCATTTTTATTCCCTTTTAATTGATTTAGCCATCAGAATTTGCTCTCCAGCCCTCAGAAAATGGCTTCTGTTTAACTTAAATTTGCTGAAGAACTCCTCAGCTGATTTACTGAACTCTGAAATCTAAGAATCTGTGTAATATTTTATCAGAAAAATTGATATATAATGGAAAACTCAATTTTCTTTCTTCAACTTTTAAGGACCACTGATTTCCTCTTTTATCTGGTCTGAGGAGGTTCATGTGATAAAGATTCAGGGAAAGTAAGACATAAGAGTCTGTATCATGCAGTAGCAAGCTGTATGATCTTTTCACATGGTGTCAAATGGAAACATTATTTAATGTTTTCCAAATGATCAAGGTTAATTTTTCATTCACTCATGTTCTTTGAAACAGTCCTTCTGCTCTTTTTTCCAGTTCCCTACGTTTCATTGCGATGGTAGCTGTTCCAAGCCTCTTGCCCACCCCCCCCCGAATTCCTCTTTGAACTGCTGCATAGTTTATTCTTAAACTTGGTGCACCTCCAGGTCCTATTTGTGTTCCTTTCTCAACAACCAGCCCTGAGACAATATGTCCCTCTGAGCTTGCAACACTAACCTAGTAATCTGTGGTTGTCACTCCCTTTTTGTCTGTATGGTAAATCTTATTATAGAAACCAGAAGTTTAAATTTTGTTTAACTAAAAACTAAAGTATCAGCCTCAAGGTTCCCAGTGTTTCTTTTTCACTAAGGGCAAGTTTTTGGTAGCACTAGCCGTTTGTTTAAATCTGATGAAAGGTGAGTTCACACAACTGCTTCAGGCATTTATGTAGATATTTATCAAATAAAAATTCAGGTTCTTCCAACCTAGTTGTAACTCCTTATTGAGGAACCCAAGTTAGAAGTTAGCTAAGGAAGAGATGTGGCTTTTGAAGTAGTACATTGGGGTTTGTTTTTCAGAGTGTCATGCTGGCAGAGTCTCAGAATTGGACTGAGGAGTGTGCTATTCAGTAAAAAGTAGCAGAGTCCCTAAAATGCGAGTAGACCCCTCTGCCTGGCCACCCTTTGTCCCTGCTACTACTTGTATAGGTAGGAGTGTTGGTACTCCAGATGACAGTATAAGTGACCTCACACAAAATTTAAAGAAACTTACCCAGTGGTGCTGTCTTTCGGAGCTGCCACAGGAAAGCACAGAGGAACGGAGGGAGGGAGAAAAGTCCATGCCTTGTGATCAATTCTGTTTGCTCAACATGCTGTGGATTTGGAAGAATTACAGAATTCAGATATGGGAAAAGGAGATTAAAAACATATTCAAACCCCCAAGCCTCCTTTATGAACTGCAACAAATATAGTTGACAGATGAATGCAGTAATGTTTAGGCAATAGTGACTACAGGAAAGACTGTAAGTCAAGTGATGCAATATAGGGAGTATTAAAAGAAACTGAAATATATTTCCAACTAATAAAAGGAATATTTTTGTACCAACACATAATATAGATTTGGAATTCTTTGGCCCTGGAGAACATGGATGGCTGTATGACTGAAATTATTTCATGAAAAAAAGACCATCCACAAATATTAAATGGTTTTGTTTTGGTCAAATAGAAATATTTGTATTTCACAACAACAAATCCATGTAGTATAGAGGTAAGTTTGAACTCCCTGTCCTGACAAATTGTTCCATAACTTCACCAGACAGTAAACTGACTCTTGCATCTACTTTAAAATCATCAGTAACATCCACTTTCATAACTGTGTCATTGTATCCTGTGTAGCCTGAAGATCTAATCTGGTAATCTAATTTGTAATAGAGACTGAAGGCAGAGATATCATGGTTGATATCTTTTAAACTGAGCTCTCAGCCAGCTCTGGAGTGCAGCACTCAATGGGGGGAAAAAAATCTACTCCCTTTCAGTTTCCAGTGGTCATTGCTTCCCTCTCACACAGGGACTGTTCAGAAGGACTTCACTTGTGACTTGTCTTTTTTCTACCCTGCCCTTCTGTGCAAGCTCTCCAGGCATTTATTTAACTTTTTGAAATGCACTTTTTTTTTTTACACCATTTTACTTGTAGTAAAATAGTTCTTGCTTTATTTTAGCTATATATTTTATTAGCCAGCTTGTATATTTCCTCTCTCTGCCGTGCACCTCAAGTTATTTAAAATATTCCTTGGTGTTTTCTAATATTCCCAGGAACTCTTGCTAAAACTGAAGATATTTTTAGCAGATGAATTTTGAATTGATATATATGTGCTTGAATTGTTTCAAATATCTGAAGCAATATTTTCTTGCTCTATATAATTGTTTTTAGTAATATCTCTAGCTGTGTTTGTACATGTTTAGAAATATGTGTGAGCAGTAAGTCTCATGTCTAATTGCACATATTACACTGTGATATCTTTTTTGTTGAAAATGATTAAGTATTACAAATATGGAAAGGAGAATAGACCTTAAATCCCTGGTAGAAACTCAACACTTTTTCAATTCAGATTCCATTCTTGTTGTGATTTACACATATGCCTAACTGCACACTGTTAATTAAACACTTATTAAAGCCAGTGAGACAATTCATATGTGAAGAAATAAGCACATGCATATACTTTTTCATAGGTTATGTTGAATACTTCTATTGGTATGGAAACCAATATTTTGAAAGAAATATGTCACTTAAATGTGTATCTCCAGAACACTTTCTTGTATCCTAAAAATTATTAAAATACGGTTGTGTCTGTCTAAGAGAGAAGAAAAAGGTTTATCTGTACTCTCTTTTTAGGGCCTGAATCACTACATTACTTTCAAAGTTGAGAAAAAATGCTTTGACAGAATACAAGGAAATAACATTAATTTTTTTTTCCATATTCCATTTGGGTTTGGTGCCTGGTTCCCAGTTTGGACAAAAATTTTGCTTACCTGCAAAAGTTACTAAGTTTTATTTTTCATTTTTTGTGTATTTCAATTCACCTCTTTCTCATAGAAAAAAACCCACTGAAACCTCTACATTTGATCCTATAGTCTTGAAAAGACTCATTTGATTCCTGGGAATGATGAAAAGTCCGTTGGAGAAGCAGAATGCAAAGTATCCTATTTAGGCCTTAATGGAATTTTTTAGAGGTCTGTTTTAGGAAAATACAAATGTCAAGGTACACAAGAAAAAACTCTCACTGTAGAATTTTAATCTTTAAGCACTGTATGTCTCATGACAGTGACAGAAACCTGATTTTATTAAAGCTTCTGAATCACATTACAAAATACTATGATTTGTGATACTTTATTCCTCATTTATATGTGCAGATCTAAATAGTAGGTAAAAGCAACTTATGTGCATTTCTGTACTTGTGTCCAGAAATATAGATGGCCATGTAAAACAAGTAATTCTTCCAAATGCTTGTGCTGATGCTAAGAAATTGGTAATGATGATGGAGGATGTTTGCTCTCCAGCACTAGTCACTTGTAAGATGATCCACCTTTGAAGTTGCAGTAAAAAGTCTGAAACACTATATTTGTGAGTAGGATGGTGTTGAAATCTGTATCCTGATTCAGATTTTGTTCTCACAACAGTGCAACCCCATTGACTGTAGTGGAGTTACAAGTGTGATGAGAAGAAAACCGAATGCAGTGAAGTAAAACTTTATACATAGAAAATTTATTTTTTATACAGAGAAAATGAATGCTTTATGCATAGAAATACTAGGTAAGGAAACACAGCAAGGGCCAAATTTTGCTACTGTGTCGTGGATAGTTTTAGATGGATATTGTAGTAAAGGCTGGTGTTGTTATAAATGGACATTAATATTACTGTATTTCCAATTGTAAATCTTCATGTTTAAAAAATACTGTAGCAGTGTAGAATTCTTAGGTGTTTTACAATTTTAAGAAGCTTGTAGAGTTTAGTAAGTGATCATTTTAATACAATGATATTTTCACAAAACTATCTATGGAAGCCAAAACCCACATTTTTCTCTTGATTATTTGAGTGCATTCCTCCCCAAAAATGATGAATGCCTCTAAAGAACAGAGTATGCCTCTGTGTTTTTCTGTGTTTCTTAGGAATAAAAAAATAGCTTACGTTTCAACAGGCAATAGCTTAAAGCAAAGGGTGAATTTAATAAAATTGCAAAGAGGGAGGATTGTATTTTAGTTAAGCAGTAAGCTGTCACTGGAGGAAAGAGAAATAAAAGCCTATAGTTTAGCACAGCGTAAAAAGGAGCAAGCTGCTGAAAGCTTGGATAATTTGGGGATATAGAGATGTCACTTCCTCCCTTTGCCAGGCTGTGAAATTCTTTGTAATTCCCATTGGTAAAGCTGCCAACACAAACAAAGGGAAAACCGGAAACTGCCATCCAAGTCCTGCTTTGATGAGTAGAAGAACATATACATTCAAGGGAACAAATTTGTCAGCACCATGTTTGATACAAACTTTTTGGAAACATTATGGAAAAAGCATAGATATCTTACCCAAATGAAAAAAGCATATATATAATTTATTAATTAATTACGGTAAAAGATAGTTAGAATTATGCTTTTAAAGAATGATTTTAGTATCAGATATATGCCTACAAAACGAGGAATACTAACTTGTCTACCAGTTACAATGTCATGCATAACCTGGGAGAAAGATGGCTGTGTGATACCAGAGGATTTTTATTAACTAGCTGTTAGTCTCTTTAGATGAAAACATGGGGACATCAATAGTTAGTATGGCTAAGCAGGACTTTCAGAGCATGGATTCTTTATTAAAACATTGGTGAGATTGTGCATAAAACAATTATTTTTTTTTATTTCTGATATATCTTTTGTTTAAAATGTTAAAGGACATTGGTAGGAGACTGTTTCATAATTGCCTGAGAATAAATGTTTCCAGTAAAGGCCAAGTTAACTGACAAGTAAGCTAGATATCTCCTTGGAATGTCCTATAGTAGAGGTGGAGAAACCAAGAATTTTCGCCATGTAACTCACATTTTCTGTTAATTTTTACTTAAGTCTCCCTTTCAAGGTTTTTATACAGTGAAAACTATTTCTTTATATAAAATGGCTGGATTCCCTAAATTTATAAAAGATAAGCTTAATTCGCTCACAACCAGAGCTTTTCTTTAGTTGTGTTTAAGGGAGTTATTGTACTGGCAATTTTTTTTTTTTTTTAAATTTTTTTAAAAAATTTCTTATTTTTACCAGTTTATTTGCAATGCATGCATAAATGTTACCATGTTACATTGAAAGTTCTTTTAAAAAAGGACAGTGGAATGTTTCTTAAAGACTTCCATATCAAGGGAAGTGTCCTCAGTAAAAACTGCTGACTTTATTAATCCTTTAAACTGAAGAAGGCCTAAAAGAGTTTATTTGCTAGGAAAGAGTCATATAGAGGTGATCTTTTCCAGAGTAAGTCAGCCATTCCTTAATTCCCATGTCTCCCAAGTCAGAACCTAAACACCGTATTTTCCGTCATGCAAAAAGCACTTCCCCTACCACACTAGATTTTGCTCCAGGCACAAATAAACAGTGTGAGTCCTAGCACTGTGCCCAGAAAGGTCAGGATCTGTTGCTGCTGCTCCTGCTTTTGCCTGGCCCGGCACAAAAGTACTGCCTTGAAGTGGTTTGCATACCACAGCATAGGAATCTCTGGTTTGGTTGTCTCTGACCTGATATTGCTCCAGCTTTCTGTTGTGAAGGTCCATGGCAATTATCGAGGTGCCAAACAGCTTTCAAAATCAACAGTAAGTTAAAGCAGGGATACATCCCTTGTTTTATGTGAAAAATCTATCCTGCCATTCCTCAAACCATCATTTCTGAGTAAGTGCACAGTAGTAGTCACATGTGTTGGGGAAGGAGGTGGCAAGAGGGAGGAAGCTGGTCCTGTTGCAAAAGCAGAACAAAAGCTGAAAGAACTGCTCAGTACAAGCAGTAAAGAGCATTGTATTTGTATGAAAAAATTGAGAGATTTAAGTGGACTGCTTTTTCTTCAGTCAAAATGGATATTTTCTAGAATAGGAGGCTTGACTAAGAGCAGTCAGATACACAGCCTTACTGAGTGTCTCTGAACACATAATGGTTAAAATTACTGAAAATGGGGTCTGATGATAAGAAGTTCAAGTCAAAAACTCCAAATGGATTGATCTCTTCTTTCTCTTGCAGCTTTCAAGGTCCATTTCAAGAATTTAAACTCCTTCCAAACTTTTGCGTAACTCCTTTCTCCTGTCCCCTGGGAAAATGCTTCTGCAAGTGCTGGGGTCCATCAGTTCTGGTCACTTTTCAAACATCACCTCCTAAAGGCACAGAAACAGGCAATTCCCAAGACTTGGAAGTCAAGCAGGCAAGGCAGAAAGCCCCTTCCGTTGGAAATAAAGCAAAAAAGGAAAGGTGTATGCCTAGTGGAAGCAGGATCAGGTGACGTGGGAAGAATTCAGAGGTGCTTCTTGACACTGTAGGGAGAAAATTCACATGGCCAAAGCTCAACTGGAGTTGAAGCAGGCCAGAAATGTGGGGGACAGTAAAAAGAGTTTTTTCAAATACATGAATGGCAATAGGCAGTACAGAAATATCATTGGCCTGTTACAGGATAAGGATGGTCACCTCACAAAAAGGGACAGAGACAAGACAGGGGTGTTTAAAGCTTTCTTTGCCTCTGTCTTTGTCACAGATGATGAACCAAGGAGGGCTCAGTGCCCTTAGCTGTAGGCACATGACTCTGACAATGATCAACTCCGAGTCAATCCTGAAATTGTGTAGGATCTGCTGTTCCAGCTGGGTCTCTGCAAATCTGTGGGTCTGATGGGATTCATCCCAGAATCCTGAAAGAGCTACAGATGTCATCGCAAAAGCTCTCTTGATTTTCAAGCCTTCTTGGGAATCCGGAGAGGTCCCAGCTGACTGGAAGCTGGCAAACATTGTCCTGATTTCCAAGAAAGGCAAGAAGGAGGATCCCAGAAACTACAGGCCTGTCAGTCTCACTTCAGTGCCTGGTAAAGTTATGGGGAAGATGATTCTGGGGAAGTATTGGAAAACACCTGAAAACAGTGCAATCACTGGTCAAGCCAGCAAGGCTTCATGAGAGGAAAGTCCTGCTTATCAAACCTGATTTTCTTCTATGACAAGGTAACCCACCTA
>VYXB01009876.1:108148-147211 GCA_013397135.1 Pachyramphus minor | reverse complement strand
GAGCTGTTGATTCCCTCAAAGGCAGGGAGGCCCTGCAGAGATACCTTGACAAATGAGAGGACTGGGCAATCATCAAGCATATGAAGGTCAGGAAGGGAAGGTGCTGGATTCTGCACCTGGGATGGGGCAACTCTGGATGTACATACAGACTGGGGAATGAAATGCTGTAGAGCAGTGCCATAGAAAGGGACCTGGGGGTCCTGTTCGATGGCAGGTTGAATATTAGACAGCAGTGCCCTGGCAACCAGGAGGGACAACAGTGTCCTGAGGGCCATCAGGCACAGCATCACCAGCCAGTCAAGGGAGGTGATTGTCCTGCTCTGCTCTGCACTGGTGCAGCCTCACCTGGAATATTGTGTGCAGTTTTGGGCACTGCAATACAGGAAAGATATTCAGCTCTTAGAGAGTGTCCAAAGGAGGGGAACAAAAATGATGAAGGGCCTTGAGGGGAAGCCGTGTGAGGAGTGCCTGAGGTCACTTGGTCTGTTCAGCCTGGAGAAGAGGAGACTGAGGGGAGACCTCATTGCAGTCTACAACTTCCTCACAAGGGGAAGAGGAGGGGCAGGCACTGATCTCTTCTCTGTGGTGACCAGTGACAGGCCTGAGGGAATGTCAGGGGAGGTTTAGGTTGAATATTAGAAAAAAGGTTCTTCACCCAGAGGGTGGTTGGGCACTGAAACAGGCTCTCCAAGGAAGTGGTCATAGCACCAAGCCTGACAGAGTTCAAGAAGCATTTGAACAATGCTCTCAGGCACGTGGTGTGACTCTTGGGGATGGTCCTGTGCAGAGCTAAGAGTTGGACTTGATGATCCTTGTGGGTCTCTTCCAACTCAGCATATTCTGTGATTCTGTGAAATAAGCTTTTTATTTGGTCATAACATAAACTTGGAAGATTATACTTGAGTTGACTCTAGAGCTGTAAGTAAAACAGTTTTTAAGGTTTCAGTGTTGAGATCACATTTGTGCCCAGCACTGTTTACTGAACACATTGCTAATCTTGACTGGAGCCCTAGAAAATGTGGTATAATAAAAACACATAATAATTAGCAGGGCCTTGATTGAATACTCTTATAGTTTATTTTTTTTACCTTAAATGCCTTTTCACAAAGTTTATACCTTGAACTTCACATGTGTTATGAAAAGTTCAGGATTTTATGAATTTGTTTGTTTTAAATCAATTTAAATGAATATCAGAAACAATTAAAATGGAAGGTGTAAATGAGATGTAAATGAGTACTTTTTTAAAAAAAAAAAATTAGATTCATAGATCTGTTTTTCCATCTGTTTTTAACCTTCTTTTGAGATTTAAACAGTTTTTAGTTTCTGATAGCAGTTTCAGGTGTTAAAAAAGTGCATGTCCTGAAATCCATCTAGCATCTGCTGTTTTGTTGTTGTTCTCTGTATCTGAGAAGACACTGTCTGCAAGGTTGAGGGGAACAAGAAGAGGGAAGGTGGTGGGGACTGTGATGAAACTCCAGACTTTCCTCCAGAAAAGCTTCAGGCTGGTGAGTGCCCAGGCAGAACATGGCACAGCTTTAGTGGTGTCTGGAGAGTCTAATAAATACAGCATCATATATTGATAGAAGTATTAGAATAGTAATGATTTTATTTGTTGATATTTATTTTTATTTGTTGATTGTCCGTTCATTTTGCAGACAAACCCTGGAGCAGGCAGGAGGCACTCCTGAAGTGAAATTCAAATGACAGTTTATCTTTCAATAAAGTTTAATGAGTCGCCACAGATACAGATCAGGGAAAACAAACAAAACAAAAATTACAAGTCAATAAAGCCATCCAGGAGGGGGTTGTAAATTTAAATTTAATTTAAATTTCTTGGAAAAGCACAGTAGTTTGGATCTGGGAATTTCTTATTTAGCTTTGAATTAAAATTACAAACTAACAGGAAAAGGTAAAAGCAGCTGAGTTAGCTTTCTGAAAAAGCTGTGTATGTTTCAGGCACCATTATACCAGTATCTGTTCTATGGATAAAGTTTCACACCCCCAGTCCTGCTGTGATTCACCAGAGCTAGTCAACCAGCCAGGGAAATGTGGAGAGACCCCAAAGCGGGGAGAGTCAGGGGCTGGTGCAGTCCTCTTGATCAAAGCACCTTCAAACCCTCTTTGAGTGCAAGATCAGAATCCATTAAAATATTTATTTGTCATTGAATTTGATCTTCAGTTATGAAACTGTTGACCAACCCAAAATCTCACAGGTAACCCCTACTCAAAAAGTGTCTCTACATGCATTCTTCTTTTTCTGTCATTTTTATCTTTTGATTGCTTGAAAAATACACTGACTTAAAATATAAAGTGGTTTTGGTGGTTCTCAAAACATATAAGACAAGGCTACTTGTCTGTGTAACTCATAGTACTGCTACTGTGTGTTTTTCCTTGTAACGTACCTTAAATAGTTCACATCATACGATGAAATCTGAAGGAATGGCAAAAAAGCAATTTGCTTGTAAAGTAAAGGCTTGCTGGTAAGCTTTTCTTTTTGGTTTGGTATTCTCTGTATTGCAGGCAAACAGTGAACAACATATAATACAAACAGCATATAATACAAAATGTAGAACAGGAATATATGAAGTAATTTTCACTACTGTGGCCCTAAACCAAGCACTTTTGGTTGCAGAACTAACTGAAAAAAATCAAAATATTTTTCATTTCTTCCTTTCATATTTTTTCAAATTAATACAATTTTTATTTGCTAATGTCAGCTATTTTCCTTTCTGTCACATTTGTGCCCTTAGGATGATAGTGTAAATAAAGGACACGTGTCCATAAAAAACATCTCCCCCTTAGTAAACTCAGTTTGCAGACAGAGTAGTTCATCCATCACAGGGATGTTGGGACAATGATTTCCCTGTCAGTCAGTCTGAGAAAAGAATGCGTGTTGTAGATGTAATAATTTTCTCTGGTCATCTCTTGACACTGCTGGTGTGTGCACTGAACTATGGCATAGAAATTTTTTATTGCCAGTGTGGGATGAACACCTGTACTTGGCATCCAGGCCTGAGAAACAGTGAAATTGTCTTGTTTTAATGGGAAAAAGAGGAAGGCTTGTGGTTATTTCTTTGGTCCTGGCATTCTTGGGAGCCAGGGATATGTTAGTCTGTGGCAGAAGTGAGTAAAGAGAAGTGGTGGCATGGGTTGACAAACAATCCTCTCTGTTTTAAAGCTGCTGAGTGAAGACCTTCTGCATAAGGAGGTATGCAAAGGGAGTGGTGGTGCTTCTTAACTGCTGATGAGAGTCCAAGCCCAGGCTGGTTTTCCTCTGCCTGATGCCTGGTAGAGGAAGACACAAATTTAATTCCTTGTCTGCTGCTGTGAGTACTCTGCAATTCACTCAGTAGTGACTAAGGACTGGAGCCTTGGAGTCTGCTGTTCCTGTATGTCCCGTTGCCTTCAGTCTTCCTTTGGCACCATTTTCTGCAATAGCTTTTTCCTTTGTTTCCCTTCTTTTGGTGGTGAAAAAACGACTGCTTGCATTAGCAACCTTGCATTAGCAACCTTCCACATCTGATGTATTGGTTGTTTCATCAGTTAATAATGGGGTTATGCCCAATGCTAATGTCAAAAACAACATCTAAAAGCTGATTATGTTCTCCCTGGTACATTATATATGCTCCAGTGGGTTTTCATTGTTGAAGAGGTGGGCCTTTATTATGCCACAAAATTCAGTAAAATGAGGATTGCTTGGATTTCAGTGCATGAGATAATAGCAGCTGACAGGCACCTGTTTAAGGAAGTATATTGTATTTCTAAGCACAAGTGTTTTATAAAAATTAAGCGAGATTTCACATGAAAAAGCTTTTGTATTTAAACTTCATAAGTAGGTTTAAGTAAAAGAAAAGGCATCAAGGAATCTGGATGGATGTATTTATTAGTGGCCCTCACAGTCCCTTCTAATAATATTGTGTGGAACCTGTCAAATGATGGCACAAATAACCTAATCTGAACTGACATGGCTTTCTAGCCCAGTTCATCAATCATGTTTTATTAGCTTTAACAGAGCCAAGCTGCTATCTGTCATTTTGATGCTGCAGTGGTGACAAAAAATGGTGCCGAAAATGTGCTACAGGTGTAACTTTCACTCAAAGAGCATTTCTGAGCAGCAGTCAGGCTTGTGTTTGCATGGGGAGAGAGTGCCATCTTCAGTTTCACATCTCCATGTGAAACAAGGTTGAACTTCCTAGTGCTGCCTGATGGCTAAGAAATGAGAAAAAAGTACGGGTAGAAATTTGGAAATGGTTCTCAATTCTTATTTTTATAACACTTTGGACTTCCAAAGAAAAATAGTAAACATCATTTGCTTGTCCTTGTTTTAAGATACAGTTAATTTATATCAGTCTGTTGTGATAAGCAATTTCCAGGGGCTTTGTCCTTTTGGTTTGCAATGCTGTATGAAGAAAATAACAATTGCCGGTTGGATCGCAAACCTCTTGTAACCAGTAGCACATTGTATGCCTAAAAAAAAAGAGAGCTAGGGAACTATATGCTTCTCTGTATTTACTGTGTTTTGTAAGAACCATAAATTCCATGTATTCTTTCAGCCCAGAATTGACTTGGTGTTTGCATTGGGGTCCTGGCAGTTGACCCTTGTTTTTCTTGGCTCTGTATCACTTTACAGCAGAGCTCGAGGACGCTCCTCATCTCTTGTTTCCAGTATGTTAACATATTCAAGTAAATATTATCTGGCATAGGCACATGCATTTTCCTTTTGGGGAGTATTTGTAAAAGTTTTAGATCCAGATCAAACAATGACATCCATCTTCCTTCCTCTTGAATTTCTTTTCTTCACAAGATAGATGTTGCTGCCAAAATTCTTTGATCTTTAAAAAGACTTTATTTTGCTAATATTCACAGGCAAGGTAAGCATTTATAAATATCTGAATTACTTGCAGAATATATGCCCAGGTATGACTTTTCTGTATATTTTAACACTTAATAGGGTTTTGCACAATAAGGAGCAGATGTGTCATAGTGACAGCAGGCGAGCAGGGACCAGGAAGGTGGTTTCATTAAAAGAGCCTTGGGATAAATGCAGCACATTAGATACCCACTGAAAGACAGGAGCTGTTGATGGGGTGACCTCTGAATGCAAGTCATCTTACTATAAACAGGAGGGTGTGGAAAGCCATTGGACAGAGCCAAGCTTGTTTACTATCCAGATCCCCTCCTAGTTAACTTAAGTAACCAGACTCTGCTAGGCTCGACATGACAGCTCAAGGAAGAACAAAGTGTCTTCAGTATTCCTGAGTTTAAAAAATTCAAGCTGACTGATGCAGAAGTTTTTTGGTCAAGAAAATCTGCCTGCACACTTTAGCCGCTCTACAGTGGAAGTTAATTAGTGTGAAATGTAACAGATATTCTCTTTTGTTGGTGTTTTTTTTGTTGGTTTTGGGGTTTTTGTTTGTTTTGTTTTGGGTTTTTTTAATGTGTTTTTTTTTTTCCTGGAAACTGACTTTGCATATCTGGGGAGTTGGTTTCTGTTCTTCAGAGACAACTGAGGTAAGGTTATGATGAATTTTAATTTGTGATATTGATGTAAATGTTGTTTAATGATAAAATGGGACATATAAATGGGTATTAATTCCCATTAACATTCTATAGTGGAAAGGAGATCTGATTTTCATTTCTGTAATAGCAGTTTGAAACTTGTTTTTGGAACAAGGTATTTGGGAACATGGTGGCTCTAGAATACAGGAGTTTAGCAGGACTGGATCCATCAGGTTCTTTCAGGAGCAGCTTTTGCTTACCACAATACTTACAATACTTGTTAAGTATTGTAAGAAATAAAATGTATTATTCTGTAATGTGCTGCAAATGTCACATTTTGTCAAACCTGTAAGAAGTTCCTTGGTGTGTTATTCAGTAACATTTTTGCAAGAGACACTTAAAGGCCAGTGTGCTGAGACAGGTGTCTAGTCATAAATTGAATTCAAATTAATTAGCCCTTAACTACAAAAACTGTGGATATAATAAAATAAATTTAATTTACTAATACTTCATTCAAGTCTGTTTAGTTCATTTCTAAGTTGAACACACATTCATTTGGAACAAATAATGCTGGAGTGTAATTATGCTAAAGCATCAGTCCTGCCTCCTCAAAGTTCGGTCTGACTGTGTCTGAAATGTTATCCGTCACTTGGCACTGTGAGTTTGTATTGGAGTGTTCATTGTTAATTTGTTTCAGACTTTTTGATGCATTTTGCAATTGCACAGACTAAATTCTGATTAAAACTTTCTTCAGGGAACCCGTGTACATGTGCTGCTGTTGTACTCAGATGCTCAGTTCTCTGCCTTGGGGTCCACGCAGCAGCAAGCCCAGCAAGTGCTGCTGCTGTGCTTCATGCAGAGGCCATGCTGGGAGCTGGCATAAAGATTACTGCTTCTTAAATGTCTGATTCATTCAGGGAAACTCGGGAGGGGTTTGCCCTGGGAGTGTGTTTTATTATCCTAGTGCAGCAAGCAGAGTCCCAGGGAAGAAAGAGCAACACAATTTGGTCCAACTCTAAACAGGCATTTACAGCTATAGGGAAAATGTAATAGGTAGGAACGTGTTTGGAAGGAAGGTATGATAAATTATTACAGCCAGTATATTCTTCAATTTTGTACCTGTGATCTGGTAAGCAGCAAGCAGCAGGATCCAGTTACATGTTTCTTTCCCTGGTCTGTTCGCTATTTTATGAAATAGTTTCAGCTAAACAGCTTTTGACTGTCTCAGTACCTTTTGTGCCATTATAATTTCTTCTAAATTAAATCAAATGTAAATATGAAAAGGTTATGTGAAGCAAGTATTTTAAATTTCTGAATTAAAAATATAGTTCTTGCCAGAGCATTTTTCTGAGATAATTTGACGTTTTTTAAAGTACTTATACCTTGTTAAACAGAACAGCAAATCAAATAGCAGCAACCATGTGTGAATGTGGATATTATCAAGCAAAAGAACTTGAATTTGGCTTTTGAAAATATTGGTATGTTTGTGTGAGAATGCACACATCTTATATGCATGGCAGAGTGTGAATACAGGGAAGCTAATTCATCTGTTACAGAAATTAGAAGACAAGGTTATTTTCTAAACTTAAACAGAATGTGGTTTGAGAGAATGTCTGAATAGACTGTTTAGATAGAGGAAGCCAATGAAAAACCTCAATGCATACTGTCTCATTCACATGTTTATCTATCATTCTTATCTTTTATTTTCTTTTGTTTTCTTGTTTTCTTTTCAGATAGCTATGCATACATTTTATTGAATTTACATTTGCTTTGGGACAGTATAGGAAATAAGTAGCACTTGATTCAGTTTTAAACTTTGAATTGTAAAATTTATTTCATAAAAGTTATTTACAAGGGATTTAAAATATTAGCATGATATTTCAGTATTTTTAAATAAAAGGAGAGATGGCTGTATTAAATCAATGGAAAAAAGGTATGTGAACAGGTTTTGGAATTTAATGCTCTAGATAGTATGTTACTTATTTCGTTTTTATATTTTATTTTATTAAATATTTTCAGTTTTACTGCAGGTAGAAAAGAAACAATATACATTTTGGTAATAGCTTATCAGGAAAGCTAATATCTATATGGTTTATTTCTCTATGCATTATTCAATCATTGCCCTGAATTAATACATTATTAAACAGTATTCAATTATAAATAAATATCTGAAGAGAATGTGAATATTTTTATTTAAAGCTGATTTTAAGATGAATCCCATTTTAGCCCTGAAGGAATGCAGTTAAAAATACTTATTGAAGAACTAGGATTGATTTAAAAAGCATAATTATTTTATTGTTTGTATTAGATTGAACAGAAGGTGGTAGGCAGTATCCCAGGATAGTGTTATTTTACCTACAGCTAATTGAAGATTTGCTTCCTAAATACTGAAGCAAAGTTTTCTGCTTGTTCTCATATTAAATTGTAGTTGTTCTTCAAAATTAATTTCAGGAACATTTAAAAGTAATTAACTGAGTTTTACAATCGTATAAGTGGGGCTGCTCATCTAGTATAACTGATAATGAAACCTTGGAAATCTGAAGTGATTTCACATAAACAGAGATTCTGTATGTATTATGTATATTTATTTGCACACATGCATAAAAAGATGTTTTTGTGTGTTTGCCTAAATTGTTGGACAGTTCTTTTTATCAAGGATTTTCTTATGGATAAAATGAATTATCTCATGATAAGATTTTTGCTGTACTTAAAGTATTTGCATTCTTATTCCAGGTGAGCTCTGCATTCAATTAGAGTCACAGCTAAGAACCAAATGTACATGTTGCTCTGAACATTCAAAATGTTAGCTGTACTGAAGCACAGTTTAACTTGATTGATACTTGGATTTTAAAGCAAATAAGGACTAATTTTTGCCTGTGGCAAAATATCTTTGAAGTTTCATGCCTGTGCCAAGGCTGGATCAGCAAAGAGATAGGACTGGGGCTGGGACTGTGACCCTGTTGAGCTTGTCAGGTTGTGATAAATGGGGGAATCTTTCTTAACCTCATGGTCAAAACATTCCAGGATCAGGCTGGGGAGACAGGAGAGAAGGGAGGAGGGTCAAAAGATGCAGGAGACTTAGGATATTAAGCCGAAAACAAAGGGCACTTGCTTGTTTGTCTGAAGTATGGGCAAATGCGGAAACTCTTGTGGGAGAAATTACTGCAAATGCATTGCAATATACTTTATTGTTATACCTGACCATTGACCTTCATTCTTCGCTATGAAGCTGTCTCTTCTTACTTCTGTTTTGAATGCTTTCAGAGTTTAATAAATCTTGGTTGTTGTATTTACCTGAATTAAAGAAGTTTTTTATTTAATGCTGGAGATCGGTAGATAAAACCATCCAAAATAAATTGGAAGAACTTCTTATTCCAAGTAATTGCCTGCTGGCTAAAGAATTTACTGTAGAACAGCAAATATAAACAAAATGGTATGAATTTGGAAAAAAAATAACCAACCAGTTAATCAATTGCTCCTGGAAAGCTATTTCAACTATTTTGTTTCTAAAACATCTTTAAAATTAAAACATACTTTAAAATATTTTAAAATTATGTATTTTAATATAGCAGTATTAATAATAAAAAATAAAAGTTTATTTGGACATACTAAAAATCAGTAGTGGGATAAACCAGTCAAATTTTCAAACCTGAAAAAACAGGCAACATTGACTTGTATGTGAGCTGAAATGTGATCTATCAAGTGGTTCTTTCTTGCGGCATTTTAAGAGCCATACTGCCTCTGATGTTGTCCCCACTGACTAATAATGAAAAATGTATGGTTTGACATTTATTTAGGTACTTTATACTGTAAATACAGCTATTTTGACTAGTGTTAGGAACTATAGCATAAAGGAAGAGAAAAAACCAAAAATAATGTTCTTTCTAATTGTGCCTGCTATTGTTACTAGTATACAATAAAATGTATGTTTTATCCCTGTGAATAGATAAAATTAATCATTTGTCCTTTTATGATTAATTTCTCTGAATGACATTTTAACAATATGATGTTAATAGGAATTTTAATGAATGTTGTTTTGTAAATGTTCATTAATATTTAAACAATTAAATGTAAATCATATGTATAAAAAGTACTCTTACTATATAGGATTTTGCTTCTGTGATGCTTACTAGCCTTATTACTGTTGTGTACATTATGTGCATTATATTTTCCTGTGTATTTATTAGAAAGTATTTTTTCTGTGGTTTGCCTCTGCTAAATTATTATTTTTTTCTTTTACCCTTAAAAAAAAAAGACTCACTTCTTAACAGCATTTTCTTCCCTTTGATTGGCATGTTTTCAAAGGCACTGAAAATTAACCAGAAACAAATTAAATTTGGTTCCATGATGATACGAGGGCATGTGAAGAGGTCTTTAGTTTATATCCACTCTTTGTGAGATTCTATACTGCAACATTGTATGTCCTTTTATCTTTTCTCTAACAAATTATTTTTTCATCAGTTGGACAAGGTCTGGGCCACAAAAAACTGATTATTTCGTTTTGACCAGCAAGTAGTTTAAGCTACAAATAATTTCTTGCATCCTTCCTCTGACAGAAGTAGTTTGCCAAAGTTCTTGGTTATCTGATGTAGTTTATTAATGTTACAACAGCTGCTAGAAATTGTTGCTGCAATGCTAAACAAAGCAGCTTAAGTAATGAGAAAAGACGGAAATGTATGAAACTAAGAAAAAGTATGATTGTTCACTATAAATGTACAGGAGATTTACTTGGTAATTTTTTAAATAGAATGTGATGTAGATTTGTTTATTACCTTCGCCTTCTACTTTTTTCCCCAGTTTTGAACACACTTTTTTAAATAATTTGTAGCACAGTCATTTGTATACACATTAAGTAGGTGGTTTTAATTGCAATAGCCTCAGTACATTGTGCAAAAAAATACTAGTGTTATACAGTTAGCCAATGACTTCAGCTTGGGATATTTTCAGACCAAATTATTTGTTCATATTGAGGTTCATAGATATTATCCATTGAAAAGTCAGCTGTTTATGGCTGGAAATCTTTGATCTACTACCAGAAGAAAAACCACCACAAAACTACCACAGAATAGTGTGGTATAGCAGAATACCACATAGAACAGGGTTTAATAGCAGAACAGGATTTTTATTGTTGGGGGTTGGTTTGTTTGTTTGTGGGTTTTTATTTGGTTTTGGGCAGTTTTGTTTGTGTGTGTTTGTTTGTGTTGTGAGGTTTTTTTTTGTTTTGTTTTATTTTATTTTAGTAGTGTTTTAACATAATTCCCATCTTCTACAATGCCTACAGGACTCTACCAGCTGTTAGTAGGTAGGCAGGTGCTGAGCTAAAATTGTCATCATATTACATGCTCATATTACTTTGTTCATCCTTCTTCCAACCTGTCTTCTTGCTCTGTCCACCTGTTGCTTCTTGGCATTAATTGAGCCTTCTGTCCTACAAAGGCATCAGATGCTTACTTTCATTATTCTGAATTGTTTCATCAGCAATAATGGGCCTAACCACTGTCATCCTCTTTAGACCTAAGCTTAAATCTTTGTAGGTTTGTCCCAAGCTTGACAACTCTTCCCCTCAGGGTTGTTTTTTTTTGCTGAAGCAAAGCATCACCTCAGATAGCTGTAGCTGTTATCCTTCCTGTTGTTGAAGCAAGGTGAAGGCACCAGTAGAAGATCATGCAAACATAGGTGGAACTGAATCATTCTCTGCAGTCATTGCAGTTAGTCACCAACAGCCCATTTGCATTCCCAGGTCTCTGTACACATACTCAAACATAGAGGTACTACTGCCTTTCAGAGCTGTGAAGGAGCACAGTGCATAACTGGTATTGTTTCTGACAAAAATAATCTACATTTAGAGCAGTAATTTTCTTTTTTTTTTTCCTGTCAGACATGCTGGAGATTAATTGGAACGGAAGAAACCTGGAGTGATCCTTGCCTGTTGCTACAGTCAAGCCTCCTCTTTTCCTGGAGCTTGATCATAGCAAAACTGCTCAGTGATCAGTTGCAAGATCATTTAATTGAAACTGGTATTTTAGACCATATACAGTGTGAATTCAGGTCCAGCTGTGGAACTGAATTGCATTAATAAAGAAGTCAGATATTATTTATCTGTGAATAATGGCCAGTTACATTTTCTCGTCTCTCTGATACTCTCTGTCACAATACTGTCCATTGAATACAGTTGTCTCTCCGGAGAGATGAAGAAGGATCTAAAAGACTGAAGTGGCTTGAGTCCTTCTTAATAGCTACACACTAAGAAGTGTACTGAAAAGCTGCAGTACATCACTGGTGTTTCTCCTTTTCTGAAGGACATGTGCAACATCACCTCTCATTCTGTATGGCATATATGCGATGGACTGGGCACACAGCATGGACTATGCTGGGAGACACTGCAGATAATACACTGGTCTCCTACCATTACACCTGGCTCATACAGCCATAGCTACATAAGCTTGGGTAAGACTGACCATGAAGAAAAGTTGGACACAAAGTATCTGAGCAAAATTTGCACTAGTGAACAGGTGGCTAAACTTGGAAGAGCTTGTGCTTACTATTTTGTCTTGACTAATTCAAACCTCAACCTAGGAGCTTTTGTGGCTCACCAATACACCGTTGTCATGTAGCTGAATCCATATACAATGCTTTCAGTGTCCCAAAAATATTCCATCTCATTCTGTCAGCCCATGATATGAGTCAGGTATTCATTCATTCATTCCTAAATGGGTGGTACTTTGATGAAGACATTAGTGCTTGAAAACTAATTAGTACAAAGGTCACATCAAGTCAGGGTATTGTGAATATATGAGATCTGTTTTTCTTTTCCTGAGCTTTTTGAATATCATTCAAACCCACAATCCTTAAGTCCCTTTAGCTCTGGGATGAAGAAAGCAGCTGATGAGTATGCTTCTCTGAGACAGAGAAGATAGTGAAACTGGTGGGGTTTTAGACATTTCTCGCTTAAAACTGACCCAGCACTGGTGGGTGAGTTCTCACTGAAGCTAAGAAACAGAATATTGTTGAGCAATAGTAAGGCACATTTCTGGGGAATGATCTCTTTTAACATGAGCACCTAGCAATATTTATATTAAAAATACAGAAGACAAAAGGCTACAGGAAGAGTAAAAGAACTTCTATGCTAAATCAGAATATTTTACATACATGTATTTCATCATCTGTGGTGAGAATGGGTATTTGACAGATGTATGATCATGTTGATTACTGCAGTTGGGCATGGATATGCTCCTAGGTAGAAACCAGGATAGTGAAGAACAGAAAAGAAGAGATGATCGACAAGGCCATTTGTTTAAATTTCATCTAAGTGAGGGATGGAAAAGCTGTGACAAGTGTTCTTTGATCTCAAGGGGAAAAACAGATTATTTTCTGATGAGGCAAATGAGTCAGAAGAGAAGTTGGCTTTTGTTCCTGGGGAGGTCAGTATGTAAGCTCTTGGGTGAGCTAAGGGAAAGCTGGATTCCAGTGAGACATCAGCACTGTCAGAACAATGAAGTGCCTTGAGGCAGAGATACTTGACTTGTGGTGGAGTAGTCAGCATTAGCAGTAGAAATACACTGTACTGTTCCTCATACAAGATGATTTCCACATGAGAAGAAAACAGCATGTTTTGTTATGCTTTATGGCATAATACTGTATGTCTTTAACAAAATAGCTTGAAGTATTTGCATGATGTATTTGCAACATGGCCAAGTAACCACAGCCATAGGAACATTAACTTTTGAACTTCCTGACTTTCATTGCTTTAAATCTCAGCTTCAAAGTTTACTCTTTTTTCTTTGCATTTGTTGGCCCTAGTTGGTTTTGAAGAGCAGGAGGAAAGAAAATAAGTTCAGGTTTTCTGAGGAGGCACGGAGTTTTATGCATATAACGGAGATGACTTGCTAGTCCATTGAATATTAAATGATAACTCCAAAGCAGTTTTGATATGCCTAGTTTGCTTATGATATTTCTGTGAAGCTGAGTAATCAGAAGATTAAATCTAGAAAGCATTGTGCAGCATGGCTCTTTTCCTGCATTTTAGTATGTTTTTCTCCTGAAAAGAGATCAATGGCATCTGGGAATACTGAGATTTAAAAAGCAAACACTTTAAACTAACAAAAATGGTGTGATTGCAACAAAAATAGAGGAGGTCATGGGAACATAACTGGAGTGAAAATAGTAAGCATTTTAAAGAACAGTATCTTCTAGCTGATTTCCACTTTGGAGATATCAAGAGGACATGGAGGGTATAGTTGCAGATTCAGCTGCACTGAAACATTGCCTTGAAAGGGCAAAATAAGGACAAGGGCTTGTCTTTAGATTGGTGTGGGGTTTTTTTGAGAGAGAGGAAGGGAGAGAGGGAGAAAGAGAGGGATAGGAAATTATTGTGACAGAAAAAAAAAGAAAAAAGGAGAATAAGAAATAACCAATGTTAGTGCGTTAGTATTTTTTTCTGAATCTGATTCTGAATCTCCTCTCCCCTCCCTTCCCCTGCCCTCCCCTCCCTTCTCCTCCCCTCCCCTGCTCTCCTCTCCTCTACCCTCCTCTCCTCTTCTCCCCTCCTCTCCCCTCCCTCTTTTCTTCAAAGGGAGCCAGGCTGATGGCCCATTCTCTTAGCTGATCAGGGAAAAAGTGTTCTGTGAACTCTGAGCTATTAGGTAACCCAGACTGAAACAAAAGTGCCATTGTAGTGTGGCATTTGCCCTGCCTGACCCACCAGTTAAGGGAAGGCATATTTCCTTCTCTCATAATACGCAAACAAAAAGAAAAAAAGAATGCCAGTTTTTCCCACAGTGCACGCATAAATGCTTTTCAAAATGCAGAAGTTAGTACTTTACAGGTTCCCGTTGCTTAAATTATGACTTGACTGTTACACCCTCTGATGTTTTTAATGCACTTGTGCCAAAGGCAATTTAAAATGTGTTTTAAAAATGTTTGCAGGTATAAAAGACTTTAAAGAAGCTTAGAGCTCTGAACTATGTGAACCCATTAGTCATGTTGCAAAAACAAACACATAGGAAACCCTTCCACTAGCAAGAAGTTACCAAGGAAGGAATGTTTAGTCCCCAAAGATAGCATATGAATGAGAAAATTGAGGAGTTAAAGTTGTCTCAGATTTTATCTATTCATGTCATAAATACACCTTAATGATGTCTTCGTTCTCTAAAACTTCTCAGTAGAAGCATAGTTTTATATTGGATAAAGCTTTCTGATTTATGTTGCACAAAGGCTTGTGTCAGTGGTAAGACTGTGCAGTGTGCCCAAATGAAACGATCATTATAGGCCTAGTGAAAGTATGAAAAAGGCACTTACCTGGATTGATTAAATCCCAATTAACTTTAATGTCTATGCACTGTGCACACCAGCAAGTGCTCATCATTCCAGCCTGGTGAAATAAGATCTAAGGGAAACGCAGCGCCCTGTTGAAGCTTCTTGGTCTGTCTGTAGGCTGGTTTCTGGTTCACCCACACAATTCTCAACAGCAGTTTGTACAGAAAATCCAAAATGTTCTGAGTGTGATGAAGAGTGTAATCTCAAAAAGGGGAAGCATTTACCAGATTATTATATGCTTTGTAAGTCATAGCTCCACCTTAAAATTATTAAAGTCAGTGACTGGTTCAAAGGAGCTGAGGCTTTAAAGCATGAAACTTTCACGGGAGCCATCATTCTCCATTGTTATAATCAGTGCTGCCAACAAAAAGGATTTAATGGAAGATGTCATGAGACTTACAGGATGTGTCCCTTACTCTTTGGCAGCACCATTCCATTTTCTCAGTGTTTCCCCCCTGCCTGCCCTCTTTAGCATAAGAGGAGAGTAGAAACCATTAGGTATAATTAATCTTGGCTTAATTCTAGGTCAGTGAAATACAGCTGTATCTTTCAGTTGATAGAAAGGAAGCCTAGAGTCACAAGCCTAGACCACTTTAGATGCCTGAACTTTAGGTATTTAGTACTAGATGTATCCCTTCTGGGTTTTTCATTGCAAGTTTGTATGTACACCACATAGTATTGCAGACCAGAGTTAATATTGTATTAGTCTGGGAAGAATAAGGGGAGATGGGGGTAGCAATGATACCTTTCATCATGAACAAATCTATCTTTGGAAAGGTTTGATAGTGGAACATCACTGACTTCCCCTGTTCCCATGCTTTGCTCTCACCCTTGCACTCTACTACACATTGTAAGTCCCCTCACAGTATCCATAGTATTCTTATTCTTTGAGGGCATGGAAACATATCTGATGATTTAAATATGTAGTTTCCTCTACTGTGCTACATAAAATACAAAGATCAGCATCGCCAGTCTGTTTTGATACTCAAAATGTTTAAATAATTCGCCCTTTCATTAAAAAAAAAATAAAAATCAGCATATTCAAACCTCAGTCTGTCTTGATTAGAGTTGTCAGTTTTAGTTGATGGCATAACTAACTCTTCATTACTAAGAAAATGGAAGAGACCATTGAATAGCTAAGCCTAGTTTAGATGATGAGCATAAAAGTTGTTTTCACTGAGGACTAACTCATACAGAGTTTGACCAAAAAACACAAAACAAAACACAAACACACCCACCCCAAAAAGAAAAAAAAACCCTCAAACAACCTTTTAATAGTAAATTAATTAGTAAGTTAATTGATGCAGCGTATTTTTCCTTATTTTTTCACTGCAGTTAGAACTCTTGTTTCCAGGTCTGCTGAAATATGACAAACCTATTTCAGGCTGTGATTCAGTTAAAATGCAGCTATGTACAGTCTTTGCACTGTGAAAAATAGGTGACAAAAATCAATTTTCTATTGCTTCAAGTTCTTTCAACAGTAGCATCACTGTTTGGGTTTTTAATTAAGTCAGAAATCTACTTAAAATTTAATGGTGAGTATATAGTATTACATTTTCATAGCCATTCTAATTTCATTCTATATTCCATTTTAATACAAACTTTATATTATATAAATTTATTTTTATCACAAGTTTTAAGTAAGTGAAACCCTTATGAGATCTGTGGAAGAGGAGCATAACAATTACTGTGGAAAAATTCAGTTCAGAATGTGGGATTATTTAGAATTATTTTCAGGTCTTTCTCTAGGTATCTTCAGCATTTGATTTTGCAGAAGCTTCACTGAGATTTTGCCTTCACAGGACATACATAGTTGGAGTGTTACTTGAATTTAGCCATCAAAAACCTGCTTCTTTCTCAATAATATTTGGGTTTTGGTTAGTGGTTTTTGGTTTTTTTAAAATCAGTTTGAAAGCATATTTATTTTCTGAATGGCTACAATTTGTTACTAAATCACAGCATTGTACCTTTAAGCTAGTCCTTGCCCTGTTTTTGTTGGTCAAGCAAATGTCATTATTTGTTTCGTGGTAGCCATGATGTCATGATAGCAAAAATAATCTTTGTTATGCCAGGCATCGTATAGACAATAAGGTTTTTGTTATCAAGATGGTTATAAAACTTCACATAAACAAAAACATCTAAAAATGTTTGAGGAGAATGACTTTTCTGTACCAGTGTCACAAACATCCTGAGCCATATTCTTCTCATACATTTCCATCAAGTTGTTCCCCTGTATGCCTCATCCTGTCCTGGGGCCATTCTAGAGACATAGTCCCTTCCCGGGACAAAGTGTAGGGGCGGGGGAACTTTTACCAGAGTAATTTGCTGCAGGGAGTCATCCAGGCAGTAGAAGTACACTTGTGCTGCCCACACTCCAGAGCAATTACACAGGCTGAGCAAGCACATAGATGTGCTTTGAGATGTCGTTGGGTCTGCAAAAAGTACTTTTCTTTCTTCATTCTTGTCTCCTTCATGTTAGAGCCTCTATAGCTCTACAGTGCATAGCTGCCTCCTCCAGACCCAAAGCATTGCAGATTCTGCTCAGCCCTACTGCACACCTGCTGATTTGAGAGGGATGCTTAAGGCAATATTTGATGCAGTAGATAAGGGAGCTCAGCAGATTCATTGCCAGAATAATTTACTGCTGATATGGCAAGATTTTTCAGCTGTAAGTGTTAGGAGGGATTTCTCACCTGTGTTGCATTATGTGTTTAATACCACCAGAGTGTGAGTGTGTGTGTGTGAGAACACCTCATAGAGCAGAACTGTTTCATGGTTTAACATTTAGTGTAATGAGGTCCAATAAAATCATGTTAAAAGATGTTAATGTTGCAAAGAAAAACATCAGAAGCAAGGAAATGCCAGAATTAATATGGCCTGTGGAAATCCAGCTTCTTATGCATTATGGTGTAGATCTTATTACCGACATACTGGGCTTTCCAGGGGATGTCTTCTTTTTGCAGTGAATGGGTAGTTAGATTTTTCTGTTTATGTTCTTCAGTCTTTGTTAAACATGAAGCATCCGAAGTCCATACTTAATATCAAATCATTCCTTGTGTAAATATTTATCATATACCTTTACTGAAGTTCTTCTGTGACTAATGAATAAATGCATCTATTTTTCAGAGTGCCCTCATAGTATCAAACACTTTTAACAGTGTTCATATTTAAAATCTGATGAACCAAGGCAAAGGTGAAGGCAGCAATTGTATAAAATGTTGACTATTTTCTCCACAGTTGGAGTCAAATGAGACCTTCATTTTTCTGGATAAACATAGCATTTATACACCATCTTCTAAATTCAAAGTATAGTTTCCCAGCTTGGATTGTTAATTAGGTCTTCAGTGCAGCTGGAGTAGAACTAGTCCATTGCTCTGGGCAGACTGGTGACTAATGACTTTTCTAATGATTTTCACAGGTATCTGATGAGTGGTCAGGTGTGTTTTTGTGGTGTTAGTCCCAAATCTAGAGGAGAGAAGCTCAAACTGTGCAGTGCTGTCCCATCCCAGCCAGCCCCAGTACTCCTCCGCTGTCCACACCCCACCCCTACATTTGCCACATTTTTCACTTGCCTTCTGCTCTCCTCTAGTTTTGTCCCTGTGAAGAGCCTGTTCTTTCATCCCCTGATTTCTGTTCCCTCTCACTGTTCTTTGTTTCCTCTCTTCCTCCCTGTATATGAGTCTTCAGGGTTTTTCTCTTTCAGGGTATTGCCTGGGCATTTGAACAGTGGGAGATGGAACTGACAAAGCAGAGGGACAGTTTTGATAATGTCAAATTTCCTGATGGTATAGGGTTTTCCTGGCCCTCAGGAGAAGTAATCCTAGGGCTCTTGCAGTTCCAGCATCTTTGAAATGGGAGAATATTCAATGAAGATAGGATCTTCAGAAATTTGGTAGCCAGACTGCAACAGGAGCCCACTAACAGTGTGACAGCAGGCCTTTTAGAATCTTAAAAAATGGATAAATTTGGGCACCATTTCACAGAAATTATGGTTCCTGGGTATCGCTACACCTTACTCTCCTCACCCTCTTTCAGTTTTGGGATTTTGCCTCTAACTTTCAGGTGCTAAAGCCATTCAGCAGCATAATGGCATGACATGTTTTCAAAAATATTTGTCTGTACAGATTTTTAGCTGAAACTTTCTAAACATTTTGTAGCAGGAAGCCAGTGGGAGAGTTCAGTGCAGTTTGACAAAATTCAAACTGAAACTGGTTTCTTACTCTTGTGAATGATTCTCAACATGCATCTAACTAAAATGGTGAGAAAACCTGTGTAAACAGAGAGGGGCGAAAGGAAAACAGAGCAGGAATAAAGAAAAAGGTTCTTTTTCTCATTTAACACATGAGAAGGTAAATAATAAATGTGGTGTTAGTGAAAGTTAATTATTTTGAAAATAGTCAGCAAGCAGATTAAGAGGTAAAACAGTACAGCTGAATACAAAGGAAACAACATTTAGTCTTTGATCAAAATTTTTCACAGTGATTTTCTTTTCACCTTCAAGGGTAGCATAATTTTATGAATAACAAAATGTGTTTTGCTACTTGAGTAGCCTTAAAAAGAAATGGTGTGCATTCCATATGGCCACTTGAAAGAAAATCACATGGCTGTTCCTCCTTTAAGAAATAACATTTTTATGCATTAATTTTTTTCTTTCAAAGAGGGACCCTAAAGATATACAGTGAAGTTTACATTTAGTCTCAGAGGAAAAAACACATCTATACTCTCTGCTTCTGCTGCACATTTCTTAGGTAATGATCATAGATTAACTGCTTCATCTATGTGTCAAGCTGAAAACCTGAAATATTCTCATTTTTTAAAGTATTATGCTTTCCTTGCAATTTTCGTAAATAAAAAATACTGACTTCCCATCCCACTCAAGTTTGTTGTATCTCACAGGAGGTGAGTCTTTTTGATGTAATTGGTCAGTGCCTTTTCTGCTACTCTCTTTTAAGGTGTACCAAAATTTTAAATTTGGGTTTGGTTTGGTTTGGTTTGGTTTATTTTGTTTTGGTTTTTGTTTGTTTGTTTGGGGAGTTGGTTTTTGTTTGTTTGTGTGGTTTTTAATGTTTACCACACAGATAAAGCATAATCTTTCAGACATTTCAATTGCTTTGCAATGTTGGTCAAAGCAAAATGCAGTAGTAGAGTGAGCAGGGGGAGGACTTGTCTATAAATACCCAGTTACTGCTCAACTGAGAGAAGAAGCAACTCATATCCCTGCATAGATAAACAGATAAAAAAAGGGGTCTTAATATATCATGTATGTTAAAAGTGCTCAGGTAATGTTAGTGTTTGGTTGAACTATCTTTGGGCTTCTGTGGTAGTTGCCCACACAGAACATGCCATCATTTTGCAAAGTTAGACTGTTGGGATGTGCTGGATGACAGTGGACTTGCCAGCAACTGTTCAAAATCAGTGGTTGAACTTTCCTGACCTCGGCAGTGAGATCTGTGCCCCAGTGCAAATGTGACAGACAGCATATCTGGTGGCAACCACAGAACAGCAAAGAAACTGGAAATCTATAAATGCTAGTAAATTTAACACCAGGGAGATAGCAAAAATATCCTGGAAGTGGGTAGATGTTAAAGGGACATGGAGAAAGGGGTTCTGCTAGGGTTTGTACTGTATCTCTATGAGGAATATATTTATATTTTAATTAATTTTAATTATGTTATTGTATTTTATATTTTTATATTTTGTAGTTCTAAATACATTATATTTTCAATTATTTAAAATTATAGTTTTTATGGGAAATGACAATATTATTTTTCTGGCCAAATCCTCTGTAGCTCGACTGAGATAAACTGCTTCTGAAGGTACACATTTCCTCTCAAGGAAGGGCTTTTGTAATTTCAGTGTGTTTAAATGATTTTGAATATATTTTTTAACAGTTCACTGTGATGTTGATAGTACAGCAATCTGAATAAATATTTCTCTTGTTTGTATATAATACACACTGAAGACATTTTTTGTGGTACTTGATCATGTGGTTATATTCGAATTATTTTAGTGTATTTTGGATCTTATGCTACTTTAATAACAATGTAGTGAACAGAAAACTATAGCAATGAAATTTGCACCTGAGTGTTTATGAAATAGTGTCTGTGAGGTTTGGGTTTATGTGAGCCTTTGCTGTGTCTCATACTGACCTACTGCACCACCTCATCTCTTCGTACCACACTGTGACTAACAAGTCCATGGAGTTGCAGAGTAGAAAGAGTAAAGAAACAATCTAAGAGGAGGAAAATTACAGGGGTGAAACTGAGTAACTGGATAGGTTGAAAAAAGTTTGTAGTAAAAATCAAGCAAAATGTAATTAGAAGTTCCTTTGTGTTTCCTACTTTTTTAGGGCTTTGGATGACACTTTGGATTACAATAATAAACACAGGTTTAAGTTGTTATCATGGGAAAATTTTCATTATTGCTACAGAAAACTGATTTTTGTGAATAACAATGTATGTGAACTTATAGGTCTTTTTCAGTATCTACAACACAAATGAGTAAGAGAAATGACCACCTATAGAATAATGCTTGTACTCAGATATCTAATGCACAGTATTCAGTTGAGGTATTTAGGGAAAATATTAAGCATTAGTGTAATCCTTCTTTCTGTTGGAGTTGGTGAGTGTCATTTATCAATAACTTCTATTGAAGTGACTCACAGTCACAGGGGTTTTTTTTTTGTAAGGTAGCAGAAAATTATGGAAGAGCCTGTAGATTCAAGGCATTCCTGAAAATTGTCACTGAATGTGCTGGTTGCAATGCATATGGTTTTTGTATTGTGTCAGTCACGTCTTTTGAGTCCTAGTGATTATAATGTTTCTAGGTGACTTTAAAAATGGGGCTTTGAAACCTCCCACACAGCCCTGGATTCTGCATTAACAAAATGGTTTTTTCTCTGCTGAAAATACGAGTACTTTAGATTACCAGCAGGTACAATTAAATTTTGCAGGAAATCATGAAGATCCCAAAGAGATATCTAGTCTGCAAGAGTACAGCAATGGATTTTATCACCTTCAATTAGCCTACAGCAATGTATTGTAGAGGTCAAATTGAAAGTTGAAATACCTTTTATGTACCTACATCTTGCATATATGAGTAAAAATGGTGCAAGTCTTCATTGATGCAATAGGAAAATATAGTTAACATACAGTTAGTGGATTCACAAAATGAAAATTACCATATGAATTTATTCATATTTAACTAACAGCGGGCTTTGCCCCAGAACCTGGTGTTTATTATTGTGAGCTTTAGCAGGAAACAGAAGCAATATCACTTGGGAAAACATTTCTTGGCCAAGCTGAGAACAGTATGGCTTTCTCGTTTCCAAGTGGGGAACCTGGTTCTTTGGTTTCTTTGGTTTCTTTGTTCCTAGTTAAGGCTACTCCCAAGCTATTTTAGCTGAACATTTTACATACTAATGGAGCCTGGGGAAGTGCAGTTGGCAGCTGTTCATGGGATAATAATGAAACACACTGTTTAGTGCTGCATACTGCTGCTGTAAAGTGCGGGAAGTATTTTATAGAGATCATGGTGAGCAGAGCAAGATCCGCTTTAAGTACTGTAAGTGAACTGTGAGCAAGGAAGTTGTGTTTCAAGTGAGAGTAACTGGCACTCCTTTGCTTTTGCAGGTAAAGAAACCGTGTACAGAGTCAGATGGTTCAGAGACGCAGAATCCCAGGTATGGTACCGGAGGGCAAATGCCAGCTGACTGCGGCAGAGCACGAGGCAGAGCTGTGCTGCGGATATGTAACATCAGAACACCAGAGTCACATTTTGCAAAGAACGCATGGTTGGGTCAGTTTTAGTGCTTTTCACTCTGGAAGGGTTTTTTTCCTTCAAAGATGCAGCCTAGCATCCAGGTTGTTGAGTTTAGATGATGTCATAACACAGAATGTGTTCTTCAACTAAAAAAACCTGAACTATTAAATACTGTAGGGCAAGCCGTACAATCAAATCCCACTTTCTTAATTTCTTATTAGTTTTTATTGAAAATATAGTTTATTTCCAGTGTGGAAAATTGTTTCTTTATTTGGGAAAATTCACCCTTACCAAAACTTCTTTGTTTTCACATATGAAAAGCATGCAGTGTTCATAAGCTGGGAAGAAGCCATACATTTGTTAAAAAGCACAGTCTTTTCAAGCACAGTTTTGTCTAATTTCATGTGGAAAAAGGAAATGGATTTAACTTCCATATTTTGCACATGTATGTATGTATGCATGTGTATGGATAATTTTGAGCAGGCAAAGTGGTAATTATTTTAGATGTGCTACGAAGCATGCATGTTGATTAGTAAGCTGGTGGGCTACAATGGATAGTTTTCTCAGTTTTTGGTGGTTTGCACTGCCTTTTGTCTTTATCTTGCATCTGTTTAGAAGACCTGTTTTAGTTTCACAAAAACTCAGCAGCTTTAATTGTGAGGGGACAGCCACAAAATAAACCCGATATTTCACTAACATTGTGATTAAAACCCAGAAAAGTCAAATAATTCAAGGTTTGCCCCTCAAACCCATCCTTAACTATGTCTCAACTATGCTCCTGTATCCTCCGGGGGTCACCTGCAATATCCAAGGCCATTATAGTACCTGTGACTTGAGCCGTACTGTGCACGGTCTGAATTTCTTTGATTAGGTCATGTCAGTTATCTTTTCATTTGTTTGGTAAGAACTGAATATATGTAAGAATAGTTCAATGTCCAAATATGCTTTTAGTGAAGTCAGTACCAGTTTTGCCTTGGACTTCAGTGGAGGTGTGGTTTACCTTTTGTGCTCGTAACTTCTGACTGAAAAATGTATCTGCTGTGCTGTTGCTTTGGATTAAAATTTATTATAAAGACCAGGCTCCTTCTGAGTGTTTTGACACCATGGAGAATCCCAACTTGGCATAACATTCACATACATGCACAGTTTTAAATGTTGTGCTTGTCCAAATGAGACTGTTGTATCTCGAGCTTTTAAGAATTACAAAGTCCATAGTCTGATGTAATTTGATCAGAGTATGATATCACAACAAATCTGTGGACTGTCATTATCTCTGCACATCAGGAAATTCTTATGAGCTGTAATTAAATTCTGCATACTAAGTCTGAGAAATAGGATGCCTTTTTTTTCCTCCCAGATGCACAAGTGAACCCATATTACAAATAGTCAATCTAGAGGCTAAATCTGGTAGTTTCATTTTTTAAGGTCCATTTACAAACAAATGCTTTTCATTTTTTGCTCTGCAGCCTCAGTTTGAGGATATACCATGTACAGTTGAAATTAATGTTCCTAGCCAATGTTCCACAGCACATGTGCTGTGCTGTGTGTACAGCCTGAAGTGGGATTTTTGGTCACAGTGTGACTTTGGTCTTGGAGAGGAATCTCTGACAGACCTCGGGCTGGAGCAGCACTAGAGGGCTCTGTGTGGCACTCACACTTTGGAGCCTGGAGCAAGGTAATTCTTCTCTAAACAAGGCTTAAGTGAAAACACTGCACATAAAATGAAACATCAGCATAAAAATGAATGCTGGAGACACACAGCCTTACAGAATAGCTCCTGGCTTGGGACCTAAGGCCAATATCATTCATTTATTTAGCTAGCTTTATAGTCTGTTAGTTTTGGATTTGAAGCTATTACAATAAATGCAGATGGAAAGTGTTTTTACAGTAGGGAAGTAATTAAATTGGGTGTGGGAACTTTGTCAGGAGAATTCTTGGAGTGACATGTGTGTATCAGCAGATTCTTTGTCTTGCTTGGCCTGGGTTTGTCTTTTAGAAAGAAACATTCAAACTGTAGATGTGACTGGCAGATTATTTTAAGGGATGTACTAACGTATGCAGCATATCAAAAAATGCTTTTCAGAAGTAAACAGCTATACATGTGGTAAAAATCAACCTTGCCAGCATTTATTTATTTATAGAAAGTGGTTGTTATCTTAACAGATAGGTAAACTGCATAGATGGAGAGGGATCTGTAGTTAAAAACTGAAGTTGTAGATAGGTGAATTGTAAACAGAAAAGGAAACATGCATGACTCCTCAATATCTCTGACAGGCATTTTGTTTCACAAACGACTTTATGTTACAAATTCTGTGTGAATTTCTTGGGAGTTTTTGCCAAATCCCTATGAAGTGGTTGTGAATACTTCCTTTTATACCTAAATGGTGGTATTATACCTGGTGTTATTGTGGCTGTATCAATATTATGGCATTCTTTCTTCATAATTTTGTAGTAGAAATCAAATTCACCCTGCAAGACTGGTGGCCATCCAGTCATCCAAAATGCTTACAGCTTTTTGGAGCTGTTGGTGGGTGATGCAGAGGCAGTGAATGGTTGGGACTTGCCATCTATTGTACTACAAGTCCGGACAAGACAGGAGTAACATGGTTGACAACTCTTGCATGCTGGCCCTGTGTCAAATCCACTAGCGAAGTTACGAAGAGAAGTTCCTGTGTTCAGAGCCTGTAAACATACATTACTCTTGATTTTCTTATATGCTGTGTTTTCTTATATTTCTTATATGAAGGGTAGTTGGATTTTCTTGTATTTCTTATATGATGGGTAGATTTAAAATGGTATAATTTCCAAGTATGCTGAACAGCTCCTACATGAAACTTAAAGTTGTACAAGAATTCCTGAAGTCTAGTGCATTGCTTGAAAGCTAGTTTGTTTGCAGTTATCAGCAACTTTCCTTTTTACATAAGTAATCAAAAAAGCCATTTAATAAGGGAGCATTTTGTTGCCCTAAAACTTGTAAGCTACTCTTATAACCTCATGACACAAGACTTTGCTGTGGAAATGAGTTAAAACACTAGAATATGTATGATTCTGAAGTGGGTAAAATGAGAAATACCAAGTCCCAGATTCCTGCTCACACTCAGCTACTGCATGTTCAATTTGGCCACACATCCCAGAGCAGCATCTTCCTTTGAGACAACAGTCTGCTTGATGAATGCGTCTCTGCTACCCTCAAATCCTCCTTCCCTTCCCACCAGGCCTGCCAGAGATTCCACTGTAAGACCTAAGTCACATCAGGAATTGAGATGTGACAGCAAGTGTTGTTTTTTCTGGGATATAAAAGGAGGAGAAACAGAGAGGAGAGAAACAAGATGAGGGAGAGGAAATCCTTGCAAATGGAAATTTAACAGGGTTTTCTGCTGCTTCCTCAAAGTCAATGGATTACAGAGAATCCTCTGGAAAGGGTGGGAGGCTCTGCAGAGGAATGAGGAGATTTTTCTGACAGCTTAGACACAACTCCTTTTTTTTCCTGTGATGGTAAAGGAAAATGGCCATATATTTCACTTACTTTCCCTCTTTACATTATGAACTTTATATTAGATATTTAGATGTCTATAGGAAGAAAGGGAAAATTTTAAGATTTTGCAAGTAGTTTTTTAAGCTTGAGATAAAAGTTAGCTGACAAATTACCTTATAAAACTACATAGTGATGTCAAAAAGACATTACTTCTCGTAAGTGCAATGCGTTTTTTGTATTTGTAAGTTAAAACTAAGCCCTACAGAGCAAGAAGCCCTCCATTCTTGTTGCATAATTTTTACTACAAAGCTGTGGATCCAGTATTTCCAATTATATTCATTCTTACTGACTTTTTAGTATGTATTTTAGAAAATTAAAAAAAAATTCTAAAAGCAAAAGGAAGGGAAAAGAAGCCACTCTTTGGCAAATGCTCCCTTTTAAAACATTATTAGATGCTGTAAGAAGAGTTTAAATCAAAGGCATTGTAATTACTGCATTGATACCAGCTAGACAGAGTTCCTATGTATTGCTGAACTACAAATTCACCATTATGAGCAATGGTAAATATTGACTTGTATGCACAGATCCAGTTGCCAGATAAAGCAGCTATCCAAAAAATCACAGAGGGATTTTTTATGTGTTTAAAAAAAGTTTCCAATATTTCAATTTAATATGGGTTTCAGTAAGGTTGTTAGCATTGATTGCAGCTGTTCATCTGATGATTGCTGTTCTGTTCTTCAACACCCACACTGGTTAAAAGTGCACCACATAGTAAGATTTAAAAGATATGAATTCCTGTTTCTATTTCTTCTTAAAAGCCTCTCTTAAAAGTTCTGAATGAGAAATAGGCTTTCACATTTCCTTGCTGGTCTCATTTTGATACCTACTCATGGTTTTTCATTGGTCAGGATACAGAGTGCACATACATGTCCAGAGACAATTTTTGTCATTAATGCATTCACAAGTAAATAGATGATCTTGAATGTTAGGTAGAGCTGCCACAGTTTTTACATTCAGTTCACTTGACCAAATTTTGTGTCCTCTGCAATTTGGGCAGGCTGTTGTGTATACAATGTTCATTATACTTACTGTATCTGAGCTACGCTAGTACTGCATGTGTGCATTACCAAACAGTGTATCCATGACCATCCATATATTTAACAAAAAATGAAAAGAAAAATAACATGTGTCTTCTGTATCTTATTTCAGACCACCAGATCGTCAAAAGTATTTAATTCTTATCAGTTTGAACTGTGTAAAGTACAGTGAAATTTCTTTCACTGATTAATTCCCTCAACAACACCTTCATAGAGTTATCTCAGAATGACTGCGGTGATTGTTGATTCTTTCAGTAAGGCATTGGCTTGACTATATTTACCAGGGTGATTGTTGATTCTTTCAGTAAGGCATTGGCTTGCCCATATTTACGAGATCTGACATTGTAACTCCTCAACCAGGCTTTACAGGCAGCTGATTCTCTGATGAAACTGTCATGTCTTTCCCATGACTGTTTGAGCTCAGCTGACCCTCTGAATACCAGTTCCTAGTAGAGGGAGACCAGCAATACCTTCCCATTCATTTGCAGTTCAACAGATGAACAACATTATTGTTACATGATGAAGAAGAGCATACAATTGAACTGCTAAGCAGGAAAAGCCAGGAATAGCTATGGAAATTGTCATTAAAGTTTCAGCAATCACAATAGAAAAAAACAAACAGTTTTTCACGTGCAGTAAAAATGACCAAACCAGTCTACCAAGTTTTCATATGTGTTGTTTAAATGCATTATGCTCCTTTATTTTCTTCCCATCCATGTCTTAGAAGTTTTTTAGAAGGTCAGGATTTGTTGTCTATTGTAGCTTATCTTGAATAGACAGTAATGCTTTTCTGAGTCAGGAATAGTGTAACTCCACTGTATCGCATACTGAATAATCTGTAGACCATAATAAAATGGTAAATGGGTTTCCTTTGAGAAAAAGAGATTTTGAGAAGGTCTCTGATTTAGACTTGAGGGTAATATTCATCTCATCCTGAAGTGAATGTGTAAGGCAGGCACTTCTGAAATGCCATTTATCTGATCTTCTTTCTATTGACTGGGAAAACGGTGTACTGTATCCCTCTTCTCTTGAGCAACCATGCACACTCCACCTCTTGCACTGGTGCTTTGTTGTAAGAAGACCAGATAGATACACAGTATAACCAAAGGCAATGAAAGCATTTCTTTTGATTTTACAGATTTAGCTTTTCTGCAAAACTGTTCAGTTCCAGAAGGGAATACATGCAAAAATAAGATTATTCTTTAGCCGGGATAAAACACTTTGTGACTAGCTCCTGGTATTTGTAGGGGCTTGGGGCAAACTATAAGGAGGAACGTATACAGCAAAACAAATTTGCTATGAAAAGACAGAATAATTGAAGTTGAAATTGAAAGATTGCCACAAGTGATTTTGGGAACTGGAAATAAAACTAGTCAACAGGAGGGATAGCGTCTGTCTGTCAGAATATAGAACTCATGTCAGTGGAGCCACTGTAGTTACAAACTCTTCACCTAAGAGAAATGTTTGGCAAGATCAAGCCCATACTTCTCAGTCAAGACAGTGACTGGCAAAAAACATATAACAATTTTCCAATTTTAAAATAATTACATTGTGGAATAAGATTTCTCATAAAGGCTACATTCTGGGACACACAGGCTTAGCTTGCAGAGAATGTTTTATACAAATCTGTTACTTATTAAAGGTTTGGTGCACTTATTTAGTCTGCATGCCACTTAGGCAGTTGGAATCGATCAAAATAACATGGTTAGGGAGATGACTGTGCACATAAGTATAACTGAATGACATTCAGCAACCATGACAATTGCACAACAGTTGCTACAGAATTTCTTGGGAGTTGCATTTTATTTTCAGCCATGTAGTTTTCAGGCAGCACAAATCTTTCCTATTTTTAGAGAAGTCTGTGTGGTATCTTTCTACCTTCTGAATACTGATGTTCTCATTCATTAACTTTAGAAATTCAGTATTCTCATTACCCAAGGCGTATTGAAACTGGTCAGTGTCTGCCTGTTTGGGTTTTGTTGGCTCTGGATCAAACCCCCAAAGAGTTCTAAAAATGTATGTGTGATATTTACAGAAATTACAATAATCTATTTGGAGTGCAAATACATGGTAACTGATGACATCACAGGGAAGTATTTTAATGGTTTATATTAACAGATCCCTGTGGCTTATAACAATAAAACTAATGTATTTTTTTATATTTTACATCTGTTTCAAATTCCTGGGTTTTTTTTGTTGAAATTGGGCATAACATATTTTCTCTTATATTAATAATAATTTTTCCATGTGATCCCAAGCCAGATCATGTCAGTGTTAAGACCTATTAACCTGAGTCCATGGTGGACCAGATTTGGAATTAATGAAAGCAACCAAACCTAGGAAGTTATGAACATCTTTTTTTAAATTTATATCACCATGTTTAAAAAAAAAAAGGTAGTAAATGTAATTTGTAGATTTTGGAGATCAAAGTGCCTTGTGATTTTTGAGTCTGCTCAAGAGAACATTTCCGCATTTCTGTATTAATTATTGTATGCATTAAATTTTAATAATTTTTAAACTTTCAGGAATGTCTTGGATAGGGTGAATACTGATTTTTGTGTGAAAGAAGATAATCTAAGATTATACCTGCAGATGCTTTTCTTTAATCCAATAGTTTCTTAGAGCCTTATTCTAACTGGATGTTGAGCCATAAAATGACAGTGTTGGTTCTTCTTACAAGTGCAGCACATATAATCACAATGAGAAGGAGCTATTTTTCTTTCTCTTGGTCTGTTTTTGCTTTGTCATATCACATTACAACAGAACACACGAGAACTAATTCAGACTCCATTCCAGCTTCTTTGATCTCTTGGATACTCTAAGTATATTATACCATTGGTGAGCCTGAATAGTAAAAGTATTTGATTCCACCTACTTTGCACTTCAACTCTAGTTGAATAAATTCCTAGAAGAAAGCAGACAATGAAAAAAAATGGCTACTTCCCCTATTCTGAGATTGGTACAGTTTGCTTTTTATATGAACCATCTCTTTCCTCAAATATTTTTAAGTGTCATTTCTTGGCTAGATGTTTCACAACCTTTTCAGACACATTTTAAATACCATTGGTGAGTCTATGTACTCGATGAGCATTTAACTACCACTATGCAGTTGGTACACTGTGCTAGCATTTAATGCACCAGAAATCACTTCTTTGCCATCCTACTAGATCCTGATCAGTCATTAAAGAAAAAATACGTAGGAAATAAGAATAGAATTGTCATGGTTTGATCCCAGCTGGCAACTAAGCACCATGCAACCTCTTGTTCACACCCCCCCCCTTCCACTTCCAGCCCGGTGGAATGGGGAGGAGAATCAAAAGTAAAACTTGTAGGTTGAGATAAAACAGTTTAATAATTGAAACAAAGTAAAATATAATAAACATTGTAAATAATAATGATAATGAAGAAAAACCCCAACAAATAAGTGATGCACAACACAGTTGCTCACCACCTAGTGACTAATGTCAGACCTCATTTCAGAACCGAGCTAAGCCCCCCTTTCGAGTATAAATTCCAGATTTTATGTGGGGCATGACATTCAGTGGTGGGGAATATCACTTGGGCCCATTCTGGTCACCTGTCCCAGCTCTGCTCCCTCCTAGCCTTTTTTTGTGTACCTCCTTAGTGGCCGAGCATGAGACACAAAAGAAAAGAAAAATAAAAGTTCTTAGGATAAACATGACTTAGAAAAAGCCAAAACGTCAGTGTGTTATCAGCATTATTCTCATACTGAATCCAAAACACAGCTCTGTACAAGCTACTGGGAAGAAATTAACTCCATCCCAGCCAAATGAGGACAAGAATGAACAAAAAAAATCCATATGAAAAGAGATAACTTGCAAATAAGCTAATTGAGACCACATGCAAATAAGCTAATTGCAGGTTTGTTTGTTTTTTTCCTAACATCTACATCTTTCACACATTACACAAATACATGTTAAACCAGTATTTGTATTTCAGGCTCGATCTCCCCTCTTCATGCTAAGATAGCCTTATCAGAGAGCAGCTCTGTACCTCAGCTCTCTCCACACACAACTTAGTCTAAGCACCACAAATAGTTGTTCTCCTCTGGGAACAGAAGTTAGAGGATCCATATGACAAGGAGGGAAAGAGACTCCTCCATAAGCGGCATCTGGCTCTTTGGCAGATTTGTCAAGCACTTCTGCTAATGGGTTTGGATTTGCCCAGGGGTCTTTTATGTGGTTACATTGCAGATGGTCTGTCTGTTCTATCTTCTCCTTTTGAACGCTTTTACTTAAAAAAAAAAAAAAAGGCAAAAAACTTTCATCTGATCCTCAGAATTTACACACTCCTTGCCAGCTGATAAGGTTCTTGATGGGTCTCATAAGATGCCTGTGAAGGCTCCTTTCTGTTAGTAATCGCAAAGCTTTCCATATATCCAAAAGTGTGTCTTGAGTTCTGTTGGCAATTCTGGACTTAGTTCTCCAGTTTAGCTGCCAAGTGATATAATTTACTGTGATCTGAGTCCACATTATTGTCAAATTTCTTTGGGAATTTCTTAATGTCGTTTGTAGAGTAGAAGTAACTTTACCTCCCCTTGAAGCATAAAATATACTTGCCTTTCACTCACCGTCCACCTTTGAAAACCTAAGTTCAAATCTGGATTTGGTTAAATGTGAAAATGAGCATGATGGTCTCAATCTAATTCATAGGGGATTTGTGTCTGCCATTTAAGAGAGGCCCAGGACTGAAGCAGAAAGTCTGTGGGAAGGTATGTTTGGCAGAGCTATGGAGAAAGGCGTATGTAGTGCCCAAATAAATAAAGCAATTCCACAGATCAACTTTTTAACAATTATTTATTGTATGGTGTGAGTGCAGAAGAGGGTAGGGAGGGAGAACATCCTGTTTAGTGAATTCCGTTTAAGTTCTGTTTCAATTTACAACTAAATCTCTGTCACTTTAATTTTGAAGGGTTTTGAGATTTTATTTGCTTTTCAGTGTCGAGGTAATTGGCAGGTGACTAGGCATAAGATCATGTTTTATTCCTGTGTTATTTCAGGCTTATGTCTTATTTTCCTTCTAATTATGTAGATTAAATTAAATAGAAAATAAACCCCTGTGCTCTTAAAGATGCAGTCCTTTTCATGTCTTTCTCAAAATAGTACCAGAGAAACATATTCATCCCCCTTAGTGTTTCATTATTATACCATGTTTCACAGCAGCAGTATTTTAACATTTGCTGAGACACAAGAATAATTGAATTATGAAAATCATGTTGTTATTAACATCTCATATCCTAGTGCCCTGTCTCACAAACTAGGTTCTTGGGGAATGGCTGGGGAACCTGTGCTAAAAGCAGTGAGGTTACAGACATACCTGCAGTATAGATGTGGGTGAACTTAGAAACCAACATCACTATAGGGCTTGTTTTCCTTTACCCTGTTTTTCCCTCAGGACTTGGACGAAAATGGATATTTAATGATTTTAAAAGGCTAGGCAGTATGTCAGAAGTCTTCGTGAGATCAAACCATTTGCTGTAAGCTGGACTTTTAGGTGAGGGAGCTATAAAGGACGGTTAACACTGGAGAGGCTGGTTCCAGTGATGCTGTGTGTGTGCCAGGGCAGTGAGGGCTGGAGCTGTGGCTCTGCTTGTGCCCTGCTCCTGTGGCTTTGGCCAGCCAGGCAGGTATGCCCTGGCCTGGTGGCAGCGTTATCAGCATGCAGGATGAGCTGGAACTGGAGGTGTTACAGATTTGCAGCTGCTAACTGCCCCTTCTTGTGGCCCAAGGGGATAATTCGGGGAGGGAAGGCGGGAGTTGTGCCCCAGAGTTCTTAGCAACAAATATTTATTAACTCTTAGAAAAATCACCTACTTCACCCCAAATTAAAAAGGTACATAAAAACGTATGCTTTAAGTCTCAAATTATAAAATAACTTGGGGAAATCAAACAGCAAAGTGAAATTTAGTCATTTGGTATCAACTGTAAAGGGCAGCCAGCATCAGTGCCTTTATCAGAGCATCATTCTCTTTGCTTTGAATGTAATTAGTTCTGAAAAGTTCTTTGCAAGATGTACAAGCAATAAGGTCTCCTGGGAAAAATGAAAAAGGAATATGTGCAGTATGTCTAGTGCATCTAGTGTACCTTGCCATCCAGAATGACCAGGCCCAGCTACACCTTACAGGAATGATCAAATGCTGGATCAGTTAAAGCATCAGGCAGACAGCAAGGTGCATATATTTTGTATTCTAAACCAAACTTATTGTTGGGACTGCGATTAGAGAGCAGAAATAATTGCTTTTGACACAAACTGTTTTGGAGCCAAACGTAATGTGCTCCACATGAGGTAAACTACAGAATATTTGTCTTGGGAGCCAAGATTCAGATCAGGTTTAACTTATAAAGGGAACTTCACTGTTAAAAGTGAGATATGTTAATGTTTCCCACATTAGGGCTGCTTGCCAGTAACTCTCTGTATTTTATATTTACAAAAAAAAAAAAAAACCCAAAACAAACACTCAGAGAAGATTCAGAACGTTTTCATTAAAATATGAATGAAGCATGAAAACTACAAGTTTTTGGCAACTCCTGTATTCTGCCCAGTCTGTCATTATAACTCATCCTTTCTGAAAGCAGATAAAGTTCTTGAAAGACCCCTATACTGGTGGCTGAAGAAATTGCATTGAAATGAGCTATGGTCAGTGTAATACAGCACACCTGAAAGAGTGTCTTTTCCTGTGGGCATTCCCTGCTGAAGAAGAACAATGTTTCAATAACTAGTTTGAAATACGACAAACATCTCAATTTAGGGTGAGTAAGACACAAGCCATCCTGGTTTTTTTTTAAATGAAAATATGGGTTCACACTTACATCATGAAGTCCATGCTTCATTGAAGCCAACAGCAAAATTCCCAGCCTTTCATCCCTGATTTCCCAGTATTAGATTTGCTTAAATATTGGCTGACATGAACACAGTTGACATTATTGTATTGAAATTAATAACAGTAGCACTACATTGTTTTATTTAGTAACGTAAATATAATAAAAGCAGATCTGCAGCACTCTAGGGACGCGTATGAGGAATTATATCACTTTCTCTCCAAAAAAGGTAGCTGGAAGATAACACAGCTATGAAGTTATCCCTAGAAATTCCTTTTTTGTATGTGTGGATAAGTACCAGGGATTTGAAAGACCTTCCGTGTTTTGATGCTTCTTTCCATCTCAGTCTGTCATTAATGTGTGGTTTGGAAGAGGGCATTTCCTCTCATTGAAGAGTGGAGGCGCTAGAGCATCCCTTATTTATTGTCCATAGGAAGTCAGGGCTTCAGGTAGCCCTTTCAGAACTCCTGTCATTGTTTCACTTAAAATCAGATGTCATGTGTTAGTGCATTGTGTTTTTCCTGAGATACTTTGAAATCCTGTGCTCTAAGCAGTTTGAGCTTGAAGACTGTGTTTTACAAAGGACAGATTAGCAACAGGCTAGTAACTGGCAGATTCCTCTGGATGTAAAAGAAATAGTCTTTGTTGCTCAAATCAGACTCAAAAAACACCAAAGAAAGACTTAATGAGATTCTTCAGTCACTGGGTTTGTTACGTGTTCCTTATGTCCAGCCAGGTCACCTGTCAGAGAGGCAGAAGAGACTGAGATTCCCAGAAGATTTTTCAGATGTGACTCTGAGCAGTTGTTCTGCAGAAGTTGTGGCGTAGGAGGGAGGACCACAGACTTGCTGTTTGATTTCCAGCCATCTCCACAGAAGTGTTTGTTATTTGCTTATGACACAGCACATCATGTTGTAAGAACCACGGTATTTGCAAGTGCCAGTCACATCTGGAAGCGATCAGAAGCTGCTGGGTGAATTACTCTTTGAAAATGTGGCCCTGGGATCCAAAGACTTGCATTTAGATCTTATGTATCTGTAAACTGGTAGTTTGTATTTCATGTAAGTTGGATACTTGACAGCTCCCCATGGAACTGTGGTGTCATTATCACTTTTGATTTATTTAAATATTCACAGAAGGACTTCAAAAGCTACTTTAGTCACCTTTTTTTTTTTTTAAGTAGCAGGTGTCTGTGTACCTTTATGTGTTTTTTGTTTGCACTGGGACTAGGAACTGCATAATGCAGCCTGTGGGCTGCGGGGTCAAACTTGTGACAGTGTGTGAAATATGCCCCTGCCCGAGCCTGAGCTGTGGCACAGGATCATGGCTGCTCTTGGAGCTGTGCCCGGCAGGGGTTTGGTGCCATCTGGTCCAGTACAACCTGAGGGCCAGCCTGTACATGGACAAGAGAAATGAGCATTCTTCCGTTCTGTCTGCCATTCCCTCAGTCCCTGGTCCTTGGCACTTAGTTGAGATGTTCTCTGTCTGGCTTCTGGAGTGGTTTTCTCCAACCACCTACCTTTTTACTTGAGAAGATGGGAATTATCTATTCAGACACCACATTACGTCTTTCCAGATGCTTCCTCCAGTGACTGGAGTGTAAACCCTGAGCTAAAATTGTATCACATCAAAACTGTAGCTGTCACCTTTGAATAGCCCAGAAAAGAGATCTCAAAGGCTGGGATCCAGCTGCCAGAGCGTATTGCTCTGCATAGCTTTGCTTTTTTGTGTGTGCATCAGTTTATTACATCAGAATGTAATAGTTTCTCATATAAAACTATCATTGTCCTTCATCAAATCAAAACAATCTTAAACTTCAGAGTGGAGAGATGAGATTAAAGGGGAACCATATGGAAAAAAGGGCTTCCCCTTAACTTACATTTTCAGTGACAGCCTGCCTATTTCACAACTCTGAACCTGTGTTTTGTAGTTGAAAAATCTCCTGAGCACAGAAAGGGTGAGCTGGAAGCTTATGCTGAGGTAAATAACTTAGTATGTTCCCCTCCCCCCGAGTTGCCTTGACTTTATTTATTTATTTTAATCCCTGTTGGCTTTGGACAAATCAACTGCATGTCCAACAGGAGAATCCAAAAATGACTCCTAGAGATTACTCTGTTTTATAAAAAGGTGTGGAAATCCAAATTAATTTTACCTTGTCTTTTAATTGTGTCGTGGAAATGATATTCATTCCTAATAAAAGTCAGAAAGCGGTGAAAAATTAATGTAATGTGGATTTGTGGCCATCTGAACTGCACTAAAATAGACAGTTTTCTGTGGTTTTCTGGAAACCACATTAAATGACATTATACTGAAATAAAATGTCTCAGTCAATCAGAAACCAGGGAAACCATGCAGTTACAGACTTTTAAGCAAATAATAGTTTTCAGCAATTATACAGCATGACAATCCAAGCCATCTAAGATGATGTGTTTAGTCATCACCAGAGCAAACCTAAACTTTTCACCTTCAGTTTTTTTCCTCAGGCAGGAAAAGAAAATATCAGTTTGGGTTTTTTGGTTTTTTTTCTGACCAAGGAATCCTGGAATTTGTAAGCAATTATTTTTCACAGTATTTAGTCATATATTCTCACTAGACCCACAAAGAACAAATCCATGTATCCCTTTCACTAAAACTATGTCTGCTTATTACTACAGCAGTGGCCATATACTAGATTACTAAAAGCTTGGGCCTTTGGCAGCTGCTCACGCAGTGAGAAAAGAGGGAAACATAGATTTAATAAAGACAAAAAATATCTGACTTCTAGTTGCTAGGAAGCACGGAGAAGCTCAAGGTGGCCCAGGGTCAGAAAGGGAGGGTAATAGCCAAAGCCTAACTGGGGAAATAGGAATGGGGGGTGGGGAAGATGCTGCAGTGCTGTTAAAAGAAATGTCTTTTTTCTCTCGCTGTGAATGGTGTAAGGAAGCAAACTACAATGCTGGCCTTTGTCACCGAACCTGCTTACCCACGTTCTCAGCTGAGCTCTCTGCATCAAGTGCATCCGAGGCACTGACACTCTCTGTCTGTCAGACAGCTCCTGTAAAGTAATACTGTCTGCATGAGGGCTTTTTTTTCCTGGTATTAGAGCTTGAATAGCCAAGAGAAGGACAATAGACAGGAAAGCAAAACTGAGATACAATCACAACCAGTACCACTTTATGCCCCAAAGAATTACCTAAGGAGTTCCATCCTCTGCAAGACAAACAGTTTATTTGACATCAAAAAAGCTATTTGTAGGGATAGGTGCAATTGCGCAAGAATTTGTAATGGAAATCTAGAACTTGTTTTGCTTAGGAAAACTGCAAAATGCCTTTTCAAATGGGTTAGATGTGTTTTTTATTTTTTATTTTTCATTACCTATGTGGTATTCCTTAACATGGTAGAAAAATTCTAATGTTTTAATTCTTTGTTTAACTAAGGTTCCTTCTCTTGGATACCCTCTGTGGTTGTAGATTGACAGAAGTGGGGTTTTTTTTATATCAATGTGGCATTACTTTTGCTTCTTTCCTTTACTTTTTTAATATGAATGTTGACACCCTACTTACAAATAAATAAGAAATAGAAATTACACAGCCATAATCCCCTTCCTATCCCCAAATAGGTTGCAAAAAATTTAATGCTGTTTTGTTTTCTGTATTGTTAAAAAAAATAAAAGGTAATAAAATAAAACTCTGAGGAGCATTTGCTGGTTTATCAAAAACTCTGAGGAGCATTTGCTAGTTTTATCAATATAACATAACATTTTTTACTGCTTCTTGGCACTGTATCAGGTCGCTTTCCAAGTTACAAAAGGAGGCCTCAAAGAGAGTGGGAAGGAGTGTCCAGCAGTATTATTTGTATTTAACTGTGGCAAGCTCCCAGAATTCACGTGCTAGAGGGGCACTTTTGCAATATTGTGCCTAGAATAGCAAAGGTTCTGCTATTTTGGCCATATGTTAAGCTTGAGAAGATATACAGCAGGGGCTAATGAGCTGGGGAAAAGAAGAGGGGCAGTTGTCTCAATGGGATAAATGATCTCATTGGTTTTCCTGTTTCTTCCTTACTTTTTACAGTGGCAAAAAAAATGACATACACAGTGTCAAAGCACCTGGAAAGGAAAATACTATCTATTAACCTGTATTTTGGAGTTGATGAAATGATTGGAAATGTTACTTAATTGAAGAGTGCTTCTGTGTGTGAAGAGTGTGAAGAGTGCTAGGTTGTGTGTTGTGTTGCACTATTTTGGAAATCTTTTGTGGAACAATGTTGGGAAGTTTTTTTGGTGTGTATTTCTACACTTACACACATCTGTGTGGGTATTTATTACAATTATTAAAAGTTTACATGTAGTTGTCTGTTAGTGTACATGTATTTGTATGCATGTGTATATTCTCTGGAAACTGGTCCATCATCTAAAATCTCTCTCTCTCTCCACCTTCATTCTTACTACCCACTGTGTTCTTTGAAGAGAGTTAAAGAGTTGGTGAAACTTATTTTTAATTGCATTACTTACAGTTCCTGTAGGTGCAAGTAAATATGAAAGATATCTAGCGTAACTATGAATGTAATGTGTAAAATTTAGTTAAAAAAATCCCAAACAACCAAAACACTAGTAAAAAAACCCTTTATAATTATGATGTATCTATGTTATAGTTTTTAACTTCATTGCAGATTTTATGTAGATTTTATTGAACTAATCACTTTTGTGTATGTGCATCCATTTTGATATTTTTGTCAGCATGAAAGGCTTGTATGAGCTAGTTCAGACTGCATGCAAAAGAGAGGTAAGTTTGCTAGTCCTGTTCAGAAAGTGGCTGAAAGACCAGGCTAAAAAAATCTATGTGGGAAATGGAAAAAAATTACTCCACTTGTCGTCAAAACTATGTAGCTGGTCTGAGAGCTGAACTGACAGCAGTAGGAAACAGTTTTAGCCGAGTTTGAACAGCTCTGATACCCAACCTTCATATTGTGCAAAAAGCTAATTTTAAATAAAGGGAAATTCCCCATTTGTTTAATTTCAGGAGCTCCAAGGTAGCTGTCATCCTAATTGGACAAGGCTCCAGAAAGTGAGAAAGTTGAGATATGTAAGAACTGGGGTTAC
>VYXB01009876.1:22645-108084 GCA_013397135.1 Pachyramphus minor | reverse complement strand
AGCCCCAGAACAAACGAAACCAAACTAACAAAAAACCCCAGAACAAACAAAACCAAATCAAACAAAAGTAGCAATACTAATACTAGTCATAAAAAATGTGTATTTTTTCCACTATGAAGTTTAGTAAGATGCTTCTAAAGAAAGTTATGTAGTGAATTTCCTATAAAACAATTTTAAAACAGAAAATCCTGCAAAATCATTTTAATTTTTTTCTGCTTAATTTCTAAACTAAATGAAATTATTCAAATTTCAATAGCCTTTAACCAGTCCTTCTTTCAATTCTTCTGTAGTTTGGATTTTGCTGTATATTCTTCACAGAGAGGAATTAGTATTTTTAAAATGTTCTCGTTAGGCTAGGATTTGAAGTTTTCACAATAGAATATTTATTCTTTTATAAATATTTGATAAATTATTTCATGCTTTTAGTTTTGTTGGTAAAAAGGTTGAACTGTAATTAAAGTGGATTATGTAGAAGAAAGTTTTCATTTTAAAACATGATCTCTTTCAAGAAGAAAATTATCTAAGTATAATCTACTTGTAGAATTAGTGAATAATCAATAGAGTTACAAGCTGTAGAAGGACCCAGCTCACAGTCCACATTCATAATAGTTAAATTGGAAATGCAAATGGATAACAGAGTTATAACAACATAGATTTCCTGAAAATAGGTTTTAACTCTACTGAAGAAAATCAGTGTACAAATGGATATGTGGCTGTAATGAAGGGAAAAAAAAAAAAGAGGAAATTTTAAAAACATACCCGTAGAAGCAAGGTTTGAATTTTTTACCTTTAAAATTATACAAGTGAGAGCTATACAGAAATAAAGAGATGAGTTGTTAAATGGAGCAATCATGTTTAGCTGTACTTCAACCTTCCTATGCAAGGTTGGGTTCTTGTGTTGGGCTGTGCACTTCGGTGGTCTGGGATGCAGCACAAGTTCTGTTCATCCACCCTTGTAAAAGTGGGACAGAAGAGGGTGGAATTCGTCTCTTTGAATGCTGTTCCTTAATCCACATCCGAGCATAGGCTAACCATTGAAAAAATGTAACTTCAAACCTGGGAACGAAAATTGCTTTAATGGGGAAAGGCCCAGGGTTCCCACACAGCCATATTTTTGATACAAACCCACTTCAATGTGGTAGGGTTGTCCACAGGTTGGAGTTAAAGCCCACTGAGAACTGGGAGACTGTTTTTTGAAATGGGATGTTTTATAGACTTTTCCAGTAAGCCTCTGAAATGATCCACTAAGCATGTGCAAATACCAATTTTCAAAGACTTTAAGGATAGCCAAAGCAGAATAAAAGACAAGTTCATCTTGCCAGGTTTCAAGTTTTTGCTCAGGAGCTGGCAATCATGCAAGCCTTCTTCAAACAGTCAAGAGATAATTAAAACATCTTCTTACCAAGTAGTCTGTTTCCTCTCAAAATTTATCTTTTTACATAATTTAGCATTTTACATAATTATTCTAAAAAGAAGTCTGAGACAAAGCAGGAGGGGGAAAACTAAAGCTCAAACAGTTATGTGGCTGGCAGAGAAACAAAATATGTAAAATAACATTGTACAGTGTAGTTTTTAAAGCAGCTTTGACAATATACTTCATTCTGTCTGAATTGAAACACATTGCATTTACTGAAAAACATTCTTTAATAAATAGCTGCATAAATTTAGAAGTATTAATTAGTCTTTCAGAGATCTCCCCTTTAAACTTTTTTTTACTGCATGAAAGCACATACTGAACCTGAACCTGCTTCTGATTAAGTCAGTGAAAGCAGGACTCTGATAAACATTTAGTTTGACAAAATGAATTCAAGATGTTGGAATTATTTCATCCATGTTACTAGGTATTTTTCCTGAATCCTCCATTCAGTGAAAGGTAAGATTTTAGTAAGCCTGTTACATCTTCCTGAGAATTTTTTAGGCTAAAGGCAGACTAAATGCATCCAGAAAGGTAAATTGAATGACATGTGTTACACAGAAGGTAATGTGCACTTCTATAAGTAAATCACATAGGGATATATTAAAGTAATCCCTGTACTTGTTCACACGGGATGGAGCATCCAGGATAAGTAGAATATACACGTGGTTCTGTGAAACTGTTTATTGGTTTGAATATTCTTTTTATTCTTAATAGACTACCAGTAAGTGCAAGATGTGTTATACAGAGAAAATGTCTGTAAATGCACTACTTTTAAAATAGTTTTAGTTAATTTAACTTGCCATGTCTGTGGGCTGGGATGCCATTTGTTATAGAAAACAAATTAGGGTGATAAGAATACTTTTCTGCACAGATTCCATACTGTCTTGGAACAAAAACTAGTCCTTTTCCAGAGGTTGGTTGTTTATATTCTTTGCCAAGCAAATGAGAATCACTGGACTTAGTCTTCTGATTCAGAAAGTCTGATTTGATTAAGAAAACTTGATTCGAGTGTAAAAAGTGCTTAAGATGGATAATTCTTATATACACTAGCTGGGTAAAGCAGTGATTTTGCTTATCAAATAGTGCTGAAGTATTTGCATCTGTGGCAATGATATATGCCTGTCTGAAAAGAAACTATTATAATTTTTTCAAGAGAAAAAATCAGATGTGAACTTTCTAAGCTGGAACTGCCCATTAGGTATCTGTGGGCTGATCATACTTCAGCAGGAAATCATGGCATTTAAAACTGCTAAGTGAACACGTGGGGAGCATTACACTGTATATGCAATGAAACATGCATTGTTTATTTCATTTAGCATTCTTCTGCTCCCTTAAATACATACAAGATGGAAACTCACAGACTTTTTTTAACCTTTAGCTGCTATCCTTGTACAGAAACTACTAAACAAAAATTGACAGACTTGTAAACAACTTGAGTTCATTTTCTTTCATCTAACACTGATCACATTTCCAGTAGACAATAAATATAATTCACTGCTGAAAGATGTGTAGAAATGTATATACAACTAGATGAAGAAATTGGGTTCAACGCAGTTCAAATCTCAGTTTATGCCTTTGCATTTCCTTGAATATGGCTGTAAAATTCTTACCTGCTGATGCATGGCCTCTGGCAAGATCAGTTTTTCCCTGCTCATCCAGACTGCTGCTGGGCAGGCTACACTGCCAGTGCCCTATCGATGCACCTCATGGTTGACATGTCAGATGTCTTGAGTAAATGAGAGTCTTTACTTCATGTGCCTTTGGGTAAGGCCTTTGTTCATTTTCCCAGTTGAGATGAAGTATTTCCTACATTTTCTTGAGCGTATTCAGTATATGAAGGCTCTGAATCTATATCTTGGGTTAAATGAATGCGATGTGAGGCGGCCTAAAGCATCCAGGAGATCAGCAGAATTAGGAGCGCAAAATGGGAGGTAATTTCATTCTCTGGAGGGAAGAAATGTACATTGAGATAGCAGACTCATATTTGATGGAAAGGTAGTGGGGTTTTGTTTGTGGGTTTTTTCCCACAGAGGAGGAATACTGAAGATGCTGGGTGTTGCCTTAACAATTTGCCACTGGTTTTCCTGGTCAGAATATGAATATACAGGAGCCATTGTTCTTACTGAACTATCCCAACTGTTCATCTCTTTCCTAGCCATCTCAGCCTTGTACAATGTAATTTGGCTTTTACGGCTCTGTAAGACAATCTTTCTGTTGGCCTTTGCAGTATACATACGGTAAATGGTTCTCCTGTTGCAGATGGGCTTGCAATTTTGCTTATATATAGCAAAAATGTTTCTTTGGGGGAAAAAATCTGTCTAATTAATTTATAAATGAAGCAAGGAATAGGCGAACATGCACTGCAAATTGGATTGCAATTACTGGTCTGACAAAAAATGTTCCTTGTCTGTTTTGTCTGCTTTGTCTGCAAAAGGCAGATCTGTTGTCACTGCATTAAACCCATCTGGGAGCCCCTGGTGGTCTAGTGGTTAAGGACACGGCACTGTAACTGCCGAGGCCCGGGTTCGATTCCCGGTCGGGGAAACTCCCCGGGCAGGTGGAGCCCGTTAGCCCTGTAAGGCGATCCACCTACGTCCTGAGGACCTCGCTGCCACTGTCCAAGCTCGCTTGGCCCCGGCAGATGAACCTTAGGATTAAAGGGTGGGCTCAGTTCTGCGCGCACTGTGTCCCACCTAAAATAAATCCAATGCGCAGGCTGGAAGGCGTACAAAGACCTTCCACAGATCTTCGTTCGCGAAGTCTGGCCATTATTATTATTATTATAAACCCATCTACAGGCGCCCAGTGTAACTGTGATGCTGGAATCCATTGCAGTCTAATCCACTTGAAATTTTGCAAGCTTCCTAGAAATTACTCAGAACAAAACAAGGATCAAGTGATCTAATAAGAATATACACATTTGAAACAGTGAAGAATCTTCCAGATGTATGTGAAAGTTCTGCTCATTCGCTTGTATGGCCTGCACCTATGATTTAGTGTGGATGCTGGTGGTTGAAATACAGATAGCAGGAGGCAGAAGTTCCTATTTTGACTTTCTGTAAGGACTGACTTTTCACCGAATTTCTCTATTTCCTTCTAAGAAGTACCTATGACCTGAATTTGTCCATTTATCTTTCCACCTCTCCATCCGTATATATGTGCTACCTCATGCACATCTTTTACAAGCTCTTTGAGCAGTTTCTTAAACCTGTGTCACTTCATAATACATAAAGGAAAAGTGAAAAATATTGGCATTTTTGCTGTTCATATAAAATTATTAGCTATTTTCCTAGGATTGGTAAAAAGCAAAGAAGATGTCAAAGGAACCTGTATTAATTTATTAATCTGGCTGCATTGCAAACTTTCCATATAAAAAAAAAGTTATTGAAGAAAAAGCAGATAATAGTAATACTATAGTAATAATAGTCCATAATACTGTCACCTTCTTTTTTAACAGGTCTATGGAAATGCAGGATCTAGCCAGTCCTCATAATCTTGTTGGAAGCAGTGATGCACCAGGTAGTTCCAAACTGGATAAGTCTAGTCTTAGTAGCACATCAGTTACAACAAATGGAACAGGAGGTAAGTACAAGACACTGTAGGCACATAGAAAGTTTTGACTAGTTTTTAGTCATATGCATTTATTAGCATAATTTCAAGAATGACCATATATCCATTTATAAATACCCAGCAAGAATTATGAAAAAATGGCAGTCCTACAAGTATAAATCTCTAATTCCAATATCACTTATTCAGTTTGAACCAATTGAAGTAAGAGGCAGAACTGAAACAAGTTGCAAAGGTGAAACAAGGAAAGATTTGGAATGGTTGATTTGAACACAGTGTTAAAGGTTTGCTTGCACCTGCTGGTAACTTGAAATAAATTGCATTTTCTGTGTCATATTTAATTGATGAGTAATAATTTTCTGAACTACACAGGTTAAATTAAAATCAATGTCAAAAGAAGTACATCAAAGTTAGGCTTGAGTAATTTTTTTTTTGTGATGCATTCCATTTCTTGGGAGGTAATGTAAGTTTGTCATAAAGAGATTGTTACATTTTCCTCAGAAGTAGCTGGTTATTACTGCTGTAGGTGTTACTGTAGGGACAGCACTATCATGCAGCTGAAACCCAGATCTTCCAGTGCTTTCAGATAATCGATTATGCCGTAGCTGAATTGGAGCAGTGGGAGGCAGAGTACCACATTCTGAGGTGCAGTCCATGAAAGTGACACCATGGATATGAGCCAAGCTAGAGTTTCAACCTTCTTTTTTAGAGCTTATACATTGCTGTCTATTTTAACAAGTTGCACTAAGAAAAATTTTTTTAGTTTGTTCCTTCTTACCACAGTGTAGAGCATTTTAGTCACTTATTTAAAAAAAGAGTCTGTCAGTGTGAGTAAAAAGTATATGTGCTTGTGACGGTAACAGACCTCTGCAAAGAAAGGCTGAACCACATTTTTAAATAGAATCCTTATTCCAGTAAAAAAGAGAAAACTTCAAGCATGCCATTAAAGAATTCTCATAACGAGATGCTTCTATATTATACATGCATAAATAAACCAGTTAAAACAATACAGTGCAGTTAAAAACTTAAGGCACTTAATTGCCTTGAGGACTTTTGAGGTACACTGAACAGACATTGGGAGAATGAATTGTTATACCATTCCTGTTCTCAGGAGACAACATGACTGTGTTAAATACTGCAGACTGGTTGCTGAGTTGCAGTACTCCCTCCTCTGCAACAAGTATGAGAGACCCTGGTACAGTGCATGTGTGTGGTGGTGTGTGGTGGTGTGTCTCCGTGACTGCTGTGTGACATCTCTCTTGGTTTGCTCTGTTCTTTTGTTATGCACTTTGAACATTCTCATGGGGGTTTTTTTCCCACTCCTTTTTTTCCTACCCCTTTCAAAGGCTTTTCTGGCCACCAGAAAATGGGTAGGAAGTTGCAATAAATAGTTATCTTACAATGCTTTGAAAGTAATTTGATGAGCAAGGAGAACTTAACCCACTTATAATTAGCTTAACTGTCTACATGCTCTGAGAGACTGGGATTGTCTCATGGTGTTCAGAGTTGCCGGGAAGTGCCAGTAGCCAGCATTAGTGGAAGTCAGACCAATGGAATTTTCACAGAATGCCCCTTTATTTTGCTTTTGTTTTTAAGTACAGCATTGCATGATTACCTGAGCACAAATCAAGGTTGACATTATTGTTACTATTCTACTATAATTTTAATTATTAATCAAAGCTTATGTCTAGTGTGCCACTACATGTAACCTGCAACTTTACAAACCTTTGGTCAAATTTTCCAAGCTGTTGTTGTCATTTACAAGTTTACTGGCATGTATTAGTAATTGTCATGAGTTGTAATGATTAATAATAATTCTGTATGTGACACTGTTGCAGTACATACTGGATTAATCATATGTGTAAATGTGCATCACCATGTTTCTCTACAAGTCATCACAAAACTGCTTAAGTTGTGCAGGTTTGAACTAAAGTTAGGAAGATCTCAAAAGCTTTCCTCTTAAACAACCTCTCTGAATTAACTTGCTTTTTGTAAACCACATCCACAGAAAATTTACCAAAAAGAAATTGAGCACAAAAGATCATTTGCACTAGAATATCTCATTCCATGTGAATGTTCCTGCTTAATTACAGGAATTTAAGTTTAAGGAAGGACTGAGCTAACTTAGTCTGCCTCCTCAGTTAACTGTTCAGCATGTTCAGATAAATGTGGAAAGTAATAATTTCAGTACTAATATTTTACTCAGACTTGTTTGCTATCACAGCTATTGCACTTGCTTGTCTTGCTTCATGGGTAGTAGTAACACCTCTTGCCCCTAAAACTCTGCTTTCATTTTCAGTTCTTAACAAAGAAGGACTCTTTGGGGGAAAAAAGAGATCATCAGAGTAGTAGTCATTTTGGTCTGCTAAGTCCTTTCTTCAAGTAGAGACCATATATTGTAGAAGCTTTTGCCTGTTGAGAGCTGTATTCTGAGTTACTCTCAGAATAACGAAGTTTGGACAAGATTCCTAGAGGTCAGTTGGGCCAAACACTGCTCAGAGCAGGGCCAACTTTGCTGTTAGATCGTGTTGCTGAAGGCAGTGTCTAGTTGAGAGTTGAATGTCTCCAAGGAGGAGATGCCACAGCCTTTCTAGGCACCTGTCCCCTGTCTTGATTATGCTCATGGCAAAGAACTTTCCTCTTCATCTAGTTGGATTTTTCCCTTATGCTTGTGTCTGTTCGCACCTATTGATTCCCAGGGCACCTTTTGAGATGAGTGTGCCTTTGTTCTTTGTCATCTTTGAACATTCCCATTAGATAGCTGCAGGCAGCAATTAGCTCTCACCTCAGCCCCCTCTTCCTAGGACAGAAAAAGCCCAGCTTCTTCGGTCTCCTTGTACATCATATGCCCCTGCACCTGATGATGGTGATAGCTCTACCCCATTAGCATGTTGTCATGGTTTTAGCCCAACTGGCAACTAAGCCCCACAGAGCCACTTGCTCTATCCCAGCTGAAAACAGGACACATGCAGTCTTCACTGGTAGCAGCACTCAAATGTATTTCCAGTTAGAGATTGCTTTTAATTTTATTTTTACGGTTTCAATAGGTAAAAAAAGAAAGAAAAAAAAAAGACCAAACTAAAAGTAAAACTAATCAACACTTTAAAAATAAGATATTAAGTGTCTAGTCTTTAAAGTATTTATCCAAAATGCTGGTTCAAACTCATAGTTGCTGCATTATGTCTAGGACAGTTACCATAGTAGTATCAGAACCATGCTTTGTCTCATGTGGGAGACTGATGGATAATTCTTGTTCTTAATTGGTGGCAGCTTTTATTTTGATTTCAGCTTTAAATGTTCCTGGTTTTTTGAACTGATGTTAGAATTATTTTTTTCTAAGTTAGCTTTGTGCTTTTTTCTTTCTTAATTTAATGACATACAACATAAAGAAAAATAGGTAATAATCAAAATCTGTAGCTACACTAAGGAAACACCTTGTAAAGTTCCTTACTGTCATAAAATGCAACAAAGTAGAACTGTTTGAAATCAAGCACATATAAAAATACTTTCTACATGTATTTTTCAACAAAACACAATGCCAATATAATGCTTTTCCTCACGTTAAGTACAGTAGAGTTTCTTTCATTTTGATTTTTTTGCTGCTTGATAGGAACAGAAAATAGATGGTGCCTCTTGGTGCTGATGGAAGTGTACTGCAGCTGGCATTAACCAGAACTAGGCACAATTCTGAAGTAAACATTTAAATTCATTACTGAAGTTTTTGTTAAATATAACAGTTAAGCACATACTGTCTTTCCAGATGCAGTACTCAACATAGTTTTGGAGCTTGGTATGGGCAATAGGGCAATACCATCTTGAATAGAAAGAGATAAATGTACTAAAAAGTACTATTTTTTCATGTAGGTAAGTGTCCACATTTGCAGAAGTACATGGAGGCATCCGTATGTAGTAATCAGAGAATAAATTTAAGTACTTTTCATGCATCAGGCAACCATACATGTTCCATCTGACTAAGAGGTTCAATGGTGGCAGTCATTTGTGACAAATGGCACTTAAGCTTTTTCTTAATTTTTGTTTAATTGATCTGATGAAAATAAAATCACATCTTTCTCATATAATTATAGGAATGGGAATGATTGATTACTCTTGTGAATGACTTTGTTAATTTTGGGTAATTTTTGTCACAGCTTTTTTTTTTTTTAATGAGAAGATAATAGCTAGCAGAATGAGAAGGAGTGCACAACAGCTTGAAAAAATGTGGCTATAATTCTTCCCTGATGATGCCATATTGAGTTAATATCCTGTTGCTTGCAGGGAGACTGTATGGCTGTGGCAGTTCTACTAAAGAGAAACAGTAATGAAAAGAAGTTTACATTCAAAAGACAAACATTCAAATATTTTTTAAAGATACAGCTTAAGCAAGAAGATGCTACTTAATTTGATTGGCACTAGGGCACCGGCAATGCGGCACAGCACTCTCGCTGTCACAGGGACAAATATATCCCAATTCCTCTGCTTGATCTAATCAGGTTACCCCTTGAATTCAGTGTAGGTCAGTTGTACAGTTGTAGACATCAATAGCATCCCATATGACTTACTGAAGTAAGATCCATTAAGCAGTGTGACTGGAAATGAGACGTGAGTTGGTAGGAGAGGTAACTCATGCAGGGCTCATCACAGCAGCTCTATTGGTAGCTGTGCACTTCCAGATGAACAGCTCACTGTGCTCACAGACACGAGGAAGCAGGATGGATCTGCGGATTCTGGACCTTCTTCCCATGGGAAAACAAAATCCTTTATTTGGCTCATCCACTACCTTTTCCTCTACAGACTGTAAGAGGGATGGTGAACTTGAGGGCAGCTCAGGCTGTTCTTGGACTGAATCAACCTCTGGACGCACCCCTCTGTCTCAACTAAGCATGAAGGGAGATTAGCAGGCACCTTTTATATGCCAAAGTTAGGTGACTTGAATCTGAGCCATAGTTTTTAAATATATTGCCAGCTAAGAACATGAACTTTTCCCCTTTCCCATACTGTTACCAGTGAAGTCAAACATGGATGCAGTGATGTTGACAGATGAGGGCTTTGGTCAGCTTAGCTTATACCCCTCAGAGACATCAGGTAACCAGCTGGCAGAAAACACCTTTCCTTGTCATGTGTTAGACCTGCTGAGGGGGCTCTGCCAGCCCAGCTGTCACAGCAAAGGCTTCTTCGCAAATCCCACGCTGTGTCCTCAGAATTTCAGTACCTGGCATACAACTGTGGTAGTGGCCTGTGCAGGTCCTCACTGCCACTTCTCTCTGTGCGCCTGGGCACCTACCAGTCCTGTGATATCTGTAAGCATGTTGCTGATATATATGTGATGAATGTTCATGCCCAACTCTAATTGACCTTCACAAAGAAATTATTATATGTTGAGGGTTTCCGTATTTGTCAGTCAGACAGCTATTAAAAGCTGCAGTTTATTCTGTACTGCTGTTTCTTACCACATCAATTAGAAAGGTGGTTCCCAAACTCCATTACAAAAGTCTGTGCCAAATGTACTGTCCAGGTAATATATTAACTATAAAAGCTATATTGCCTCTGTGGTGCTTTCAGTTATAGCTTGGATGTTAAGACTGCATGATGATCTGTAATAAGTAATTTGAGTTCAGAGTGGACCCAAATGTTTGGTAACTTCTGAATTAGAAGCTGACTTGTTGTGGCTGCCCTTTGTGTTCTACTCTAGTTCTTTGGCTTTTTTTTTCTTTCAAACTTCTCTCTTCATTTATGGAAAATTGCTTGCTGGTAACCTAGCTCAAAAAGGCCCCCACAGACTCTGTAAAAGGGAAGGGGAAAGGCAACATGCTGGCACTGTGAAAGTAATTTGCTTCTATATGAGCATGAAACCATATTATAATTGTTTTACTTGTCAGGCAAAACTATTTTTGTTATGTGCTACATCCCTTGACAGCTAATGTTTCCTTCCTCTCTGCTACTCTTAGGGAATTGTTAGAGTCAATTAAATGTAGGTTGGAATCTCCCCAGAAGATATTCCAATTGCTAAAACCAATAGCTAGACGAATGCACAGATAAAAAGCTATGTAGATGCATGTCCATTCCAGACAATGCTAGCGTAGATTGTCTCAGTACGGTGACAGAGCAAAGGCTGAAGCTGTTGCATGCATGCTTGTTCTAGCTGGACTAGCAGTAATGCTACTGGCATTGAGGACTCCAGTACAAATTTAGAAGTAAAATCTCATGTCTACTTATTCTTCTATGTAGTGTCTCTTCTTGCAGTCAAAACAGAACCCATGAACAACAGTGAAACAACAACAACAACAACTGGAGATGGATCGCTTGACACTTTTACTGGGTCAGGTAAAGCCATAATAAGATCACGTTTTTTTAGATGCACATTATTGTAGCATTTAATAACGTTCACTAATGAACATTTTGCTGCATGGAAACGATTTTTAAAAAGCCGCAATAAACATTTTAATACCTCATAATAATAAAAATAATAATAGCTTTTTCGTTTTTGTAAGCGCAACTCTGCAATTTACATGAGGTGGGATCTTAAGCTGTCATGATTCCTAAGACAACTGCTGTATGCAAAAATCTTATAGTAATACTGTTATTATAGTACTGTAGAATTTTTTCTCAGGGTTGGTTGTGTATGATCTTAGGAAGAAAAATGAATTATATTTGTAACAGCCATGCTAATTTGTAAAATTTAAAATCTTAAGGGTTATATCTCAGTGCTAATCGTTTCACTCCCATGAGCAGTGTGTTAGTTTAAACGCTGACCAGATTACCATAACTTACTTTCTTTCCATTGCAGTGAGATACTTTCTTTCCATGAAAATAAACTTTATGTTTTACTTTAAATAATTATAAATTTCAATTACTTTTTAAAAATTTCAAAGAGCAGTTTTTAAGTAGATACCTATAAATTATTAAAATGTGATGAACTGTGGAAAAGTACAGATAATCTGCCTTGTAATCATTAGGTTGAGTCCTGCTAATAATAATATTAACAAGGAGAGGAGGGAAAGTAAATTTTGCATCTGAAAGTACCAGTTCAGTAATGGCTTGACTGAAATGTCACCGAAGCCAGGAATCGTCATTCTGATGCTACTATTACTTTGGTAGACTTAGGTAGTCAAACCATATATAAAATATTTGGGAAATTACAGTGTTTCTGTGTAATTTTTTTTTTTTTTTAATGGGTGTATGTTTCTAGAATTGTCTTGTAGGCATCAGTTATACTCCAAGGTTGATTATTCAGAAAAATATTTATAAGAACTTTAATGCCTGAAGAAAAGGTTGTTTGTGAGATTTAAAGCAAGTATATACTATTTCTGATTAGAAAAAATGAAAACATTGTCTCCATTATAATTATACTGAAAGGAACCACATCAACCACAATCCAGTCTAACAAGTTCCGTAAAATATTAAATAATCTTGGCTAAAATATAGCTTTCCTTTTTCACTCTGTTGCTACTCAATGTTAGTATTTTATTAGTAACGATTACAGATTATAAAATATCCAGCCACATATATGATTATGTCATTGTCAGTGAAATTTTATCAGCTTCTGCCGTGTATGTAAGACAGCTGAGTTGTACTTCATGAGTAAAACATGGCTAAGGCAGCATTGAGGTGCTAAAAATTGCAGCCTCCAGTTCAGGTTTAGGTAGTTAAGTAACAGCCTGATTTCCCCAGGTGTCACTCACCCATCAGCTTCCACTGACTTCAAAAGAAGCACTGAGATCTCTACACTTTGGATATTTGGAAAGTTGGTGCCTCCAAAAAAAAAACCAAAAACGAAACAAAAAACAAGGCAGGAATTTGAGCCTTGCAAAGTCCTTTTTTGCCTGTTAACCACCTGCATACTCAAAAGAAATATGAACCTGATTCTCAATTTAGTCCACAAGCTCAAGCATTAAATGAGTACAGTCATTCACAGTGGGAAATCGATAGTCTGCCTGTCTGGGTGACGTGCAGTCTTCATCATCAGAGCGAGACACAGATCTGCCTTGATAATGCACTGAGCCTTTCATAAAGATTGAATACCTTACTTTCACACTTGCCTTATATTGGTATTTGCAAATTGGACAATTTGATTGACTCTAGGCTTGTGGGAGAAGTGCTAAAGAACAATAAAAACTCAACAAAAACAGTATTTCTCTAGATTTTTTAACCTAACTGGTTATTTGAGAAGTTTAATGTGTTGCCAAAAACAGTAAATACTGACTAGTAGGCAGACGCATTTCAGATGAGCCAGCTGCAACTGAAAAAAATGCATAACAAAGCCCAACACTGAACAGTTTGTTTTTTCCTTATAATCAGGTACATACATGTGTTATTCCCAACTATGACACAGTGACAATGCTGAGATTTTCCTGCAGCTCTCTGAGGACTTGTGCACTCATTTCACATAGACCACTGCTGTCTACTCTGTCTTGTACAAGCATAGGTCAGAAGCACTCAGGTGTTCTTCATTGAGTAGGGAAGGATATAAGTGTATTCTTAAATATTTTATGACATAAGACATGGGTGAAAAGAGAACTCCTGGTGCTGAGAGTCTGCCATGCAGAAATCCTCTCTTTCAAATACACTACCCATTAAAATTGATTTTCATGCTCCAAGGGCAGTAAAAACATGTGATTTGTCCTGGAACTGAGCAGAAGGCTGAACAAGCCCTGTGGGGTGTAAAATAGTCAGCTCTGTCCCTAATGACTAGCTGTAACACAGAAAGTGATGGTCAAACAGATTGTGTGAGGTATAGGGTGGGAGAGACAGACTCCACAGAAAACTGTGATTCTGTGAACTGTTGATTGAGAAGTTAGACAGATAAAGTGTGTAGGTCTCCTGAATTTAGAGTGACAGTTGCCCTAGTAGCCTTGGCCAGTCCATTGGGACTGGGCAAGCTCCTGCTCAGGATTACAGTTCATATGTTGCAGCTCACACTCAGGGCTGCAATTTGCCTGTCCTGCAGAGCTGCCCCTGGGAGAACCCATGCTAACCCTCTTAGCATGGGTTAGCCAGGTGAGGAATCACACTGTGCATCCCCCTTCCTTCTCCTTTTTCTTCCAAGAGGAACAGTTGGTAATTAATATCAGTGTACTTGGTATGAAGCTTTGTGGTTCTTCAGCAGACTCCCACCGGGGTGGCATTCACAGGATTTTGGGAGGTCCACAGCCTTGAACTGAGATTTTCATACACTGTGAATGTTGCAGCTGCTGTACTGTGAGTGCATGCATTCTTGTGTATATATTGCTTACAATAATGAATTAATTTGAGAATTGTCATTTTAATGGAGTACAGAGAAAGATACTTGTTGATCTCAATATCCTTTTTACTTAGAATTTATTACACACACAAAAAAAAGGATATGGAAAACAGTTCCTGAAGGCTATAAAGGTGAAGTTAGCAAATGTCACTGCTGTCTAACCTACATTTGGTTGACTCGTGCATAGGGATTACTTAAATGAGGTCCTTTTAATCTAACTTTTTTACACAGAATTTCCCAGATGTGTAATGAAAAAACACAAAACTCCAACCTGTGTTAATGTACTGAATCCAAGAAATGCTATTAAAATAGTTAATGGTCATTTAAATCCTCCACAGCCACCTTGGCTGTTACTCTGAGAGCTGGTAAGAGCTGACTGTCAGCCTTCTTGTCCCCTCTGTGAAACAATGCTACCGGGGATTGGAATATGCCCTCAGTGCTGTAGGGAAACTGGAGAGATCAAGGGTCTTATACCTTCCCTGAAGAACATTCCTCTGGTAAATTCGAATAGAAAAGGCTTGGGAATATTTGACTTTTTCAGAGAAGAAACAATTTTGGCGGAGTTTTTTTATGTTTTAATATAAGCAACACAAAATAACATTTAGCCTCATTCATTTAAATGGCTGTATACAGTGGCACAGTTACCAAACCCACAGCAACCAGCCTCCACCATCTCCTCCATTTCCAGCAGTCCTCAGAAGTAGGTTTAGGAGGCTATCCAGCAGCCAAAGTTGTTTAAGTTTGATAACCCTTAGAATTACCAGTTTGATATGTGAGGTATAAATGAAATCCACAGACTCTACTCAGTCATAATGTTCTCTTATGGTAGGCCTGACACCCTGTGTTTCTCAAACATCTTATAGAGTAAAATATAGTACACAAATTACTGGGGCAAACTACAGAGAAAGGATGAAAAGAACAGATCTTTTTAGTCTTGCCTCTTACAACTGGTGGTATCATCAGGGAAAATTGGAAAACAGAAAAAAAAAGGAAATTTAAAACCAGACATATTCCTAAAGTATTTTAGTTTCTTGTCTGAATTTATAAAATAAGACATATGCAGAAAGAATAAAAAAGCAGGCAGGACAGGTTTTTTTAAAAAACATTACGTTTTGATAGCTCAAGTGATCTAAATGAATAGTAATTAATTTCTTTTGTAGTTTACATAGGGTGTGGTGGCATGGTAAATATGCTTTAACCAAACTGATTATTCAAGTGAACTCTTATCCAGCAAATGATCAGGCAAAAACGTGGAGCAGTATAGGCAAAATTGATCTGATAAGTCGCTAATGGATCACAAAAGTTCCTTGCCCTGAGAATCACCAGGTCCCTCTGTTAGCTATTGCTTGTCTTTAGAAAGTTCATAGAGATACAAAAGGGAAGAGTAATTACTCTTTGAGCCTTAAATAACCAAGAGCATCCTTTAGCATTCTAGAGACTGATTATATTGATACAGCTATAGGTTTGTCTAACTCTGGGAATAGCTGCTGGGACATGTAGCAGATCATTCTGTGGGTTGAGCTTAAACAACGGAAAAGGATTCTCAAAAAAAAAAATTGACACAATATGAAATTTAGCACATTTCCATCATGGGCAAACCCTCAATATCTTTTCAAACAGCAACTCTTTTGTGAAATCTGGTGGCACATGTTTTAAAAGTTATTATCCAGTTCTTCTTCACTTTCAAGCCCTACACAACTGCACATTTTAAAAGAAGTTAATTGTTTTTCTTCTACTGTATTTTCCTTTTCAGTCCTATACATTCTAAATGCATTTAGACTAGCTTTAAAAATATCAAGCTCTGCATATGTTCAAAGCAATAGATCTGAAAGATGTTAATTAGGCCTGGATGTAGAAATATATCATGTTTCATAAAATAGTTGGGAATCTAAACCTATTTGTCACTTATATAATTCTGAATGTTCATTTCTACTACCATTATGAATAACTCAGGAAGAGGGTACACTTTGAAGTACAACTATGATTGATTAGCCTAAAGAAATTCCAGTGCTTCGTTGTGTACTACTTTAATCTTTTGAAAAGTGAATGAGCAGCAGATGGCCTAATAAAGACACTCTGTATGTTTGCCCAGTATGGATTTGCTCTGAAGGGATTGGTTCGACACTTTAGAGTACGTATATTTGGAATACATCTGTCTTAGTCAAGACAGATGGCTAAAGGAAAGAGAAACTTCCAAACACTTGGAATTAATCCAGTGTGAACATCGCTTCTGAATGAAATTTTAATTGGTTATGACTATTGTTCTGTTAGCTTTCTAGAAAGAATGCAGCTGTGAATAGTATAGAGTACACAGTTTGGTTGGCTACCTGACAGGACTGTTTATCCATACTTCAAAGTAAAAATATTGTTGTTAGTGGATGTGTTCTAATCTTCCTGCTTATAAAGAATGCTATTTGCTTTCTAGCGATCAGTCCAGTGTCTTCCATCACCTAAGCTGACTAAAATTAGCCATAACCATATAAAACATGCTTTTCCATCCAGTATTAAAATTGAATTTTTTAAGGGAGCCAAATCACAAGATCACAGATGATGTATGAAATATATGCCTCTGCAGTATACTCAGAAACGTGTCAGTCAAGCTGAAAAAGCACAACACACCCATGCTAACTAGAGGGTTCCACACAGCAGTGAATGATTTACGGTTTTTTAATTTTTTTATTAAGATGTTGCAGTTCAAGAGACATCTGCTTCCTTGAAAAGCTGTCCATTTCAATAAGCTTCTCTGTTAATGTTGCTGCATTAGTGTTCAAACTGTTTGGCTATATCGGTCTCGTGGTGTTTCTAACTGCTCTACTCTTGTTTTCTGTTTTGCAGTAATAACAAGTAGTGGCTACAGTCCAAGATCGGCACACCAGTACTCTCCACAGATATATCCCTCCAAGTTAGTGTCTGCACCTCTTCTAGTCTTTTATAGGGAATTGACCTTGGCTGTAGGCAGTTCTGTGGTTTGTTGCAAACAAGTGTTCATCAGCAGAACAAACAGAGAAAAAGGAAAATTCTTAAGCCACAGTAGTGGTTTCCGCTCCAACTTTTTTTTCCTCATGTCTGCAGAGTAAGATCCTGCTCTGTGCAGTATTGCTGCACAAGAAATACGGTGGAATATCTGCACACAACAGAAGTTAAAAATCAGACTATTACATTCTTGGACATCTGCATATTAACAGTGCTGGCAATATATACAGAAATATTTTGAAGAAGTCAGTTTATGTATAGAAATCACAATTGCATGTGCAAGTTGTATTCTGGGCGTAGCCCTGTCCCTGACCTCCTAGGGCCATCGTTGCCAAACACTTCCCAACGTTCCACAATCATGAACCACCTTTTTCTCATCTGTCTTGAATATCACAACATTTAAAAATCAAATAAATTAAATAAATTGGATTAGCTTTTAATCTCATTATTTTTAAGCCAACAGGTGATAGGAGTAGAAAATGTCTTTTCTTTTTTGGTTGGGTTTTTTTTTTTTTTTTTGAGGAAAACAAAGTCTTGGACAATCACATGAATCCAAGATTGGGAATATTAGGAAAAAACGCGGAAGATGTTCACAGAAGATGAAACTACTGCAGTTGGCAGTCTGTTTCTTTGCTTGTTCTATGATCAGTGTTGTGCACAAGGGCGCTTGATTCCAGTATGCCATCTATTTGTTTCTATGTATTTGATACAGGACACAGCTACCTGTGTGACTTGGATACAGAGAAAACACTGAAATTGTAGCTGATTAGGCTTTTTCATGTTTTGGGGGTTTTTCTCCTAAATCTGTATTGGTATGATGGTAACCAATATTTATTAACACAGAAACTAGTTGCCTGAACTAAGAACCCTCATTCCACTTAAAACAGGTTTTGGCAAACTATATTAGATACTTTGGCCTTATGCATTACAAGATTTAATAGATTTTTTTAATCTACTGTTACAATTTGTTGGCATATAAATTAATGAGCAATCCTTTTCTGATAGTAAAAGCTGCCAACTGTACTGAACTAATTAGAAATAAAAAAAAATTAAAAATTAGAATCTGAAATTTAGTCATGGCTTTTAATGGCCAGGTTTCAGTTAGCATGATTCTTCAGAGTGTGTTTATTCAACTCTTGGTCCATAAAGTCTTATTTGACTTACAAAACAATCCAAGAAAAATGTTTCTCTGTATATTTTTGCAACTCTAGAGGACAAAAATTTTAAACTTGGTTTTATTCAATCTCTCTATAAAACCCCAGTATTCATAAATAAAGACCATTTATATTTTCCATTCTATTTCCCTAGCCCATGTTTTCCAAACATTTAAAGCCCATCTGGTTACCAAAGTATTGCTGTCAATAGTTTTTGTGTCCCTCTGCATGTGTATGATCCATTTCCCTTTGAAGCTAGAGGCTAGATGTCTGTTGAAGCAGAACCTACAAAGATGACATAATGGACTAGCTTCAGCATTCACCTCTGTATTTTCTTTATTCTTCTAGTCCAAATTTCTCTTCACTGGATTAAAAAAGCATGGGGGGGCTTTTCTAATTTAAACATTCTGATCTTGGCTGAAAGGGGTCAAATCCATGTAAGGCCATGCATCAGTGTCACGGCCCACTTCCAAGTGGACACAGTAGCGTAAGAACTAAAGTGTAGTGATGGGATGGCACAAAATATTCACTGTGCCTTGGGGAATGTGAGACAGAGTGTTTTTCAGCTTATTTCAGTGGGGGATGGAACAAATCCCAGAAGAGGAGCAGTTGGCAGAATAATGAACTGCCTTTGGACGTCTTTAAACCTTTTGCTTTACTTTATTGCTTGAATCAACATACAAAGTATTTGTTGCCACAGTAATGCTATTTTTCCTGATATTTAGGCCCTATCCACACATTCTTTCTACACCAGCAGCTCAAACAATGTCTGCCTATGCCGGACAAACCCAGTATTCAGGAATGCAGCAACCAGCGGTCTATACAGCCTACTCACAGACAGGACAGCCCTACAGCTTACCCACTTACGGTATTTGACCTCTAATTACTTCACTTTGCGTAGAATAAAAAGCATTGCCTACTTGAGTGTTTTTTGCTTTCTGTTTTATTTTTCCCGACTGTAAGAAAATATTTTAAAGAATCAGTTGAAAATTAATTTCTTATACAGATTTGGGTGTAATGTTGCCAGGCATCAAGACAGAAAGTGGGCTCTCGCAGACCCAATCACCACTGCAGAGCGGGTGCCTCAGTTACAGCCCGGGGTTTTCCACCCCACAGCCAGGCCAAACACCCTACTCTTATCAGATGCCAGGTGAGTAGCCAACTCTAAAATTTAAAGCTAAGTATTTCTTTCCATTACTAATATGCATATGTGTGTTCATTTTGATAAGTTAGTTTGGATCTGGTCATGCAATGCAGTCTCTATGTGAACCTTTTTTGTTTTTGTTTTTTTTTTATGGGGTAAAATTACATGGCAGGACTGGAAGCCTTTTACTGGAAGCATTGTTATATTTATTAACATAAACAAGTCTCTTTGCCTTATTTCCACGTTTCTGAGTATGACATAATTTGATACTTGGATTAACATAATTTTTTAGAATTTCTCCTTAATTCATATTTATTCTTTCATATAATATTCATGTAGTTATTTACTTATTATCCTTTGATCATTGACAACCTGGTTTATTTGGATAATTTTTAAGCTTCTTGTACAATGGTTAATCATTTGAATATTAGAAATTACAATGTGAACATATAATTTATGTTGAAAACAAGGACATGTCTCATAACAGATTGATTAAAAACACACACATCATTAAATAGTGTTTGAAAAGATTTTGTTTTGTGAATGTAACACTAAAATGTTAGAAATGAAGACAAAAGAGAAAAAACTATTTTAGGAGAGGTGAGACACTGCAATAAATTGAAAAATGCTTTCTACTGGAAGCAGATGGCTTACTGCTTATATCTTCCTTTCACACCTTTCATGGTGTGAAGAGAAATGCATGCCTGTATGTGTGGAAGTAGCATTTGATTTCTGTTAAAGTTTCATGGCAATATTTTATTATTTTACCAGTAAATAAAAGTTGTATTTTTCTTCTGATTCTTTTACATCTTATCATGGAGTATTCTATTTAGAATTTTATTTTGATTCACAAGCAAGTTCTCACAGTTAATTGTATTTTTTAATTTTAGGTTCTAGTTTTACACCATCATCCACTATTTACTCAAACAATTCTGTTTCAAATTCCACAAACTTCAGTAGTTCACAACAGGTATGAATTTTTATTTGCCAATTACGAGAGGACTTATATCACTCCAGTTAAAGCATGTTATTTTAACTTAGGTCTGTTATGTTGAATGACATTCACTGTGGTTCAATGCTGTTTTCAGTGGAAAGTGATCAAAATCACATTGGAAGCCCAGTTACATCTTATGGCACTTAAATATTTCAGCAATCTCACTGTAGTCTTTTAACAAATATCCTTTAAATATTCTTAAATTAAAAGAAGTGCTAACCAAGCCTTCAAAATGCTTGCAAAAGTCATATGATTGTACATTTAGAAATAATGGAAAAATCATTCATTACTGTACTTAATTAAGTGCTTTGCTGCATTTGCTGTTTTAGGATTATCCATCATACACAGCTTTTGGCCAAAATCAATATGCACAGTATTACTCAGCATCAACATATGGTGCATATATGACCTCAAACAACACGGCTGATGGCACTTCATCATCATCAACCTACCAGTTACAGGACTCTCTCCCTGGCTTGACTAGTCAACCAGGTACAGATCTACATTCAGGTGAAAACAATTTTTGTATTTTATTCTCTAGTTGTATAAAGACGAGATTTCCACATCCAGCTTGCATTGATTGAATGTCTTGTTTGGATATTGACATTTTAAGCTTATGCCTTCCAGAAAACTTCACAACATAAACCATCCAAAAATAAGCTTTTTTACTGTATAGTTAGGAAACCTGTCACGTTTGTTTCCTAGTTAAATGAAGTTTTTTCAGGCTGAGATGGTTGTCTCTGACAGTGGGACATTCCTGTTTCCACCTACGCATGCTGAAGTATTGCTGTAAAGGATTTAAAATAAGATACCATTGTTTTAAGCAAGAGCATGGCTGGGCTTTATTCAAATATGTACAAGCCATCTATGCTTGTTAATTCACTCATTTAGGTAACAAAGAATAGAGAAATAGGTCAATAGCACAAGTCTCTTAAAAAAAAAATTGTATTGAACTAGACGAATTTACAAAAAGGGCATTCTCAGGAGACACGAGGAGGCTCCCTTTGCCTGCCCAGCCCTGCCCTCTTGTGCACAGCCACCACATCACAGCTACAGCACAGTAGCCTGTTACTTGTATTCCTAGCACACCCCTGGTGGGTAATGACAGGTCTTCATCTTTCCTCAGCACTCAGAGCAATGTCTTTCAGGGCGTGCTGCTCTTCATTGGCTTCACTCAGGCAGCGTGGGTAGTGTCTCCCTTATCCACAGACTGAGCATTTCTAAGAAGACTAACGAACTGACTTTTGGATTAGGCTCTGCATAGGGCAGGAAGTTGTGCTTCAGTCACAAAATCAACTTACTGCATAAATCTTCCTAGCAACTGCACCATGTTACTGAAAAGTACAGCAGAAAGACTAATAATGTATTATTATAATAAATGTGTACAAAGGAAAGGTAACACTGTGTAGAAAAGTATAAGCAAGGCCTCATATTTAATATGAGCTGCTTAAATTTACTAAAAATGTTGGAACTTTAATTACATGAGTTAAAATTTTTCCTACCCAGATGTTTTCCTTAGGCTGATTTTTAAAGTCCAAGTGCGTGTGCATGTGTGTGTGTGATACACATGCCCCTGATTTTTTGATGAAAAGTATAATATATTATTTGGTAGTCTCAGAATGTAAATTTAGGAAGAAAAGGTTAAGAGGTAATGCAAAATCAAGTGAAATTTCAACAGTTGGAGGATACCTATAACAGATACAAATGTATTTTTGAAGGAGAATGAAACTTACTCAAAAGTTATACTTTGATAACTGTGCATGTCCTGTGTGCTTTTCCTTGTTTCTTTGTTATTGCTTCATATTCTCGTTTGAGAAAATCAGTTTCCCATATTATCTCTCCCTTATGTATCTCTGTTTCCTAAAAAATGCTATGTAAATTTATCATCCATTACAAACACCCTTAGTATTGGAGAGATTTAACAAAAAAAAAAGGAATCTTACAGAATTTGAACAGGTTAAAAAATTACCGAAGGCTTCTTGTCTGTGAAATATTAAAGATTTTTCTTGGTTGTGGATTGTTTAAACATATGAAGTTGCTTTCTTTTTAAGTAGGTTGTGCATCTGAACTTAACAAATCCACCCCCATCTGTTCCTTATTTCTGTTGAGTGTTGCACTGATCATGCGACCCTCTGCTGAGAGTGAAACGCCCACTTTACGAATGCATGTCATGCCTTTGCACTTCCATGTCAGTGTAAAAATACATTTCCATTGGTGAGGTGCAGTGTCTTGGAGACCATTTCAGATACTGCTGATCTTTAGCACTCACCATGTTCACTTACTGTCTAACAGGCCTTAAGTCCTTAAGACTTACTCCAGCTAAAACCTAAGACTAAACACAGCAAGGCACTTCATTCTTCTTCCATCTCTTCTAACTATTAATTCAAGTGTCTAATCAAAACTTCTAGTACCCACCAAACATACAGGATTCCTTAGTTTCATAATAAATCCCCATCAGATCAAGAGTTAATAATAGTTACAATTTTATTTATTGACCCAGTAAAGAAAATGACATGAAAATTGAAATAGACTTTACTCTTTCTGCTATTCATAACAAGCAATAACACATTACAAGCCAGAAAAAGACCCCCAGGCTTGTAATGTTGAAGCCATCTTCTGGCTGCTGTGTCTGGTAAGAATATGTAACAAAAGTCAATCCATAAGGAAAGTATGAAGGGGCTTAGAAATTCATCCATCCCACATCTGTGCTCAGGTCCTTAATATTTGGGCTTCTCTTCTGAGTTTGTATTGTGCCTACCTTATATTAAGATTTTTCAAAATGCACTTGTTACAACAGAGCATTTGTGAGAGAAATAGGTATCTCCTAGGGCACTTCATCTCAAATAGGGATAACTCAGATGAACCCTGAGATGAGGTCTCAGGAGATAAGTATATTTGAGTACATTTGATGAATACATAAGTGCATTTAAGTAAAACTCTAGGAGAGGAAATAGACCTGGATAAAAGCTTCATGTTAAGGCACCTCACTTTCATATGTCCAGGGTTAAGGGAGGTGAATCACTGTAGGATATTAGCTCCTGTTAGGTTACTGAGATGGCAGCAAAGCTTACTCTCTCTTAATTTGGTACCCACAATGAAGTCACCCTTTGCAGATTCTCTGGGAGATGGCATTAGGTTTAAATGCACTGCATAAACTCTTTTCTCCTGCTTAAGTGGTAGAACTGTGTTTTAACAAGGAGGAGAGGATGTTCACATCAAACCAGAGACGGGAAACAATATTCTGGATATGAAAGACCACCCTCTGTTTGTAGTGGTGGTACTGTAACTCCCTGTCCTTTAACTGGAGTGCTGCAAGGATTCCACAGAATGAAAGGCTTCGTATTGGATATGAACAAGTGTATGAATAAGTGTAAGAACATCTGTGATAAAACGGACATTCCACATTCTGGTTTTAACAGTTTCCTTTTGTTTTGTTGGATCTCTGATGCTGCTCATAGCCCAGGAGGTTATGTAGTGTATTTATTAGGCATGTGTTCAATCTTGGAAAAGCTAAAAAATTTCAAACATTGTAAAAAAATTTTCTTCTAATATGAACTGCAGTAGAGGCTCTTCACAAGGGTAATGTTTTCAGTACTCTTTGATACCAGAATTTCTCACATTTCTTTATGTTACACAGCTGAATTTTTAATAAGTTTTCTTTTTATCAGCATTGACCTCACTTCTAAAGCAGAGGATAAGAGAATGCAGTTTCTCCTTTAGCCTGCTGTTGGTAAAAAGCAATTCAAGCAATTAAGCCTACAGTTGTTTGAAAAAACATGCACTACTGACTTCTGCAGTTCTAAAATAGATGCATACCTTTCATTCAAGTAAGAGACAGCTGCTCATTCTGATTTAGAGATTAGCATAATGAAATAAAGTTGGCTTTAAATATCTAGATTTTACAAGGAACAATACTGATTAGTAGATAATTATGCAAACATGTACAGCATTGACTCAAACAGAAGCCTGGGGCAAGTGGTAATGGCTAATGCTAAATGAAAATTGAAGTTATATACTTTGGTTGTTGGATCCTTAAAGAGAAGATTTAGAACAGGGTTTCTTTTTTTATATTTTATTTATAAACACAGTCATTGAGAACAGATGTTTTAATACATTACTGTAGAATGAGTTTTGATTCTATTGTAAAATGTTGAAATGTTGTACATATGAAGACTTTTGTGGTAAGAATGTAAACATCCATCTTCATTTGATTTTTGCCTTTTCATTTCTTGTTTGATTTCAGATATTTTTTCCACTCTATCTGAAAAAATCTAGGAAACTGTATTTTTGTACAGAACTCTTGCACACTCAGAACTTCTTTTGAATCCAGTGTAGGTCTTTGCTGCACAAGGATTCTGGTTAAGAAGCTTCTTTTTGTACATTTGTACGTTTACCAAAATATATTTTGCTGTTCTTCTCATGGGGAAAAAACTAAGATAACATGACCTTATTGATTGCTTTACTGTCTACAGTGTCCTTACTGACATCAACATCATACTAGGAATAGAAATGATTACTCAACAAGAACTCTCTCCATTCTGTAGGGACAAGTGAAACCACAATGAGAACATTTTTCATTAGATATTATTATTGCTGCTTAATTTCCCTGTCATTTTTTGGCAAATAAGAATTTTAACTGACAGAGGAACTACTATAGAATGCATATAATCTGAATGCATATTATCCAGTTCAGGACTGAGCTATCTAAAATGCTCTCTGGAATAAATTCTCAAATTGAAAAATATCTTAGCTACTGTCTGAAAGTTTTGCTCTATTCTGCACAAGCAGAGAAGCACTTTCTGAGGAAGTGAGAGAAGCAAATCTGATTTCTCCCTATTTCATGAAGGATTCATCACCTTCCACATGGGTACAGGGCTGTGGATTCTGGGCCATTAAAATAAGTCCTTATACTTCATTTAAATCAATCAGTCAAATAAACAAGTGTACCCCAGAGAACTTATATATGTCCTTCTTCAGGTAAATGTCCTAACCAGTAGGCTCAGGAACTAAGTTTCTTCTTATTCTCGCTTTCCTTTAATCTGGAATACTTTCATTGCAATGTCTAGAGCTCTACAGCTGCCATTCAGGAATGTAACATTGTGGGCTTCAATCTTTTTCTTCCAAAAAATACAACATATGCTTCCAGTCAAGATGTTTAAGTATATCTTCTAGTATATTTATTTTTAGTATCTTTTGTATGTGGTTGACTGCAAGGTGTAAACAAATGATGGAAGAGATTAAGAAGTCAGCTATTGTGTTACATTATGTGTTACTGCACACTCAACTGAGACTGCAGTCTCCTTTTTCTTTTTAGAGTCTGCTAGATCAAAATTGGTTTCTTTTCTTTGTTGTGGAGAAGCAAAGAAGTCAATGACTTGAGGAAGATCACAGAAACATTCAGTTATTCACGTTGGAAGGGACCTCAGTGGGTCTTTTGGTCCTACTTGCTCATGGACGAGCCAACATAGGTCATGTTGCTCAGGGCTGTGTCCAGTGGAGTTTTGAGTATCTCCAAGGATGGAGAAAGCACAGCCTCTCTGTCTAGAAACCCATCAGGTCCTGACGCTCTCATAGAAAAGGAGTTTTTCCTAATATCTAATAGGAATAACCCTTGCTGTGATTTCTGTCTGTGCATCTTGTCCTTTCTCTGCATATTTCCAAGAAAAGTCACTTCGCCTCTTTTACTACATGCTCACCTCATGAACTGACTTGGTGGCCCTTACCTGGAGTAATTCCAGTTTGTCAATATCTTCCTTCTACTTGGGAACCCAAAACTAGGCATTTTTCCAGATATGGTCTTGCAAGTTCAGAGCAGAGCAGAAAAATCACTCTCCTTCATCTGCTGGCCACTCAGTGATGCCCTTTAATAAAAATGAAAAAAAAAAATCAGATTCCAGCTCAAAATCAGATGCATTATAAATGATTTTTGGTAAATGCTTTTACCAAGTGTTAGTTTATTCTGCAGATGTGCCATCATGAGCATTTTTAACGAATATTACCAAAGTCGTCCAGAAATGCACAATTACAGGCATCTCAAGGACTCCTTTGAATCAAACTCTGTAGTAGATATCAGATCAAAGCTGTACCCTTTCCTTCTTTAATGGAGAAAATTGAAATCATTAACAGTATAAATGATGAAAGACATTTTTTTTGTCATTTAGCACTTGGGAACCAAGCCAAACTACTTTTGTTGCTACACATTTTAAATGAACAAAATTATATTTTACGTTTACTGAGCTGTGGCATTCCAGTGATTTGTAAGGAGAGGTTCCATGCCATCCTTCCTGGAGATATCCTCTTCAGTCAGTCTGTCTTACGTAGGTACTGGTTTGGGATCACCTCTAAAGCAATTTGTTACTATAAGAGAGAGAAAGTAGATTAAATGAGTAAGTCAGGGCCTGAGTGTGATTAAGACCAGATATGCCATACCAAATCAAAGGTCCTTCCAGCACACAATACCTGGAGAAAAAGATGATCAGAACACAACAAGTATTGTTTCATCCTCTTTTAGGTACTAACTTGAATATTGCATTTATAAAGCATATAATATATGACCTTCCTATGCCAATTTTTGGGCAGAGGTAAGGTAAAAAAAAGAGTAAATTCTACTAGAGAGCAGGTGACATGGGAGGAGGAGATGAAGCAGGAAGCTTCAGGCTGTTCTAGGGGATGGACAAGTGTCAGAGGGTGCTCTGGTAAAAGTAGTGCAGGACTTGGAAATAAGTGTAGCTGAACTGCAAACATGGGAAATGAACTAATTGAAGTAAAAGGCACTTCATGTTTTGAGAAGCCATTAGTATGACTGGATATATTGATATTTTACCTGGGCTCATTCATATTTGTGTATGTATCTGCAGATGCATATGTCATTTTAATCTTATTCTGATAAGGTTTACAATGTTTCATTGGTAAAGCCACCTTATCACTCATTTTTTACAGATTTTCTTACATGTATCTTGTCATTGAGTTTGTATACAGACATGTCCAGCTTTGAGAAAAGAAAAAAATGTTAATTACTTAAAAATCCAGCACTAATTTTTACATGAATGATTGACTTTACAGGGGAGTTTGACACAGTGCAGAGCCCCTCCACGCCAATCAAAGATCTTGATGAGAGAACATGTAGGAGTTCTGGGTCAAAGTCTAGGGGTAGAGGACGGAAGAATAATCCATCACCCCCTCCGGACAGTGACTTGGAGGTATGCCTGTGGTAATTGATGGATGTTGATGTGGAGGTTTCTTCTGTGAAGAGTAAATTCTGAAAACTACATCTGTGGAAATAGCTTCAAGCATTTTAGAAAACATCATGGACTCAGTCTCACTAACTGAAGGCAGCAGAGATTAGTAGCTGCTTTAACATACATGTACAATGAGACTGTCATTCTGCATCACAAAGTTAGGCAGAAAGGTTTCAGCCTTGTTCTTTTTAGCTCTCAGATTGCATGTCTTGAGGTTTCTCATGCAATAGAAGCACAAATCTGTACTCAAAATTTTCACATTTTCTTTTAGTTTTTTGGATAGGAAGTTTCAAATATATTATACAGCTTAATCGCATGTATTTGTGGATGCAGTGTAAATATGCAGGATGATCTGGCCTTTTAAGTACTTAGGCACCCGTTTGTCCTTGTGCTTGTAAATAATGTCAATGGATTTCAGTGAGGCAATTTCTATCAGTGAAGTTATGGCTGTACTTTAGTACAGTGCAAGATCAGTGCTTATAGCAAAGAAATATACCTGCCTAATATATGGGAGGATGATTTCAAGCACAGGGGATGTCTTAGCAACAGAGTAATTATAGTCCTATTACTCCTGTGTTAGCAGTGCACTGCCTTACACTGACAGGAGGAAGTGGAGTACCTGTGTGTGTATGTGTGTGTGTGTGTGTGTGTGTGTGTGTGTGTGTAATAGTCCAGCTCTGGCATCAGGGATGTGCTGCCTGCCAGTGCAGTGTGTCCCCTGCTGCCACCAGAGCAGCACTGGGAGCCAGCAGCCTTGGCCAGCCCCACTGCTCTGCTTTCACTGACCAGCTCTGGGTACAGAAGGAGATAAAATTGTTGCTGCATTTGGCTGACTAAACAGCCCCTCCTGGGGTAGCAGGATGGGCTGCAGGGCTAGGCATTGAATGTAAATGCCATTGCTTTTGTATAGAAACTTACATATTTTTTGCTTTTTAAAGGATTTAACTTTTCCAGTGAAGAGACTAACTTCTTATATGTCAGGGGTTTTTTTGTTTTGTTTGTTTTCTTTGTTTTGCTGTTTTGTTTGTTGAGGGGGTTGTTTGTGGTTTTATTTGTTGTTTTTTATTTATCAGTGAAATGAAAATTAGTGAAATTGAATTAATGAAATGGAGTTAGAATGATCTGTTATATTCTATAATACTCTTTAAATTCTGCATTTTATGTGGCATACAGCACTTTTACCCAAGATTTAATTTTAGTTCTACAGTAGTAATGAAGAAGAATCTTGAATCAATAAGACTCGCAGAGAAGTATCTGAAAGTACTGTTTATCCTTAACAATTATGTTTGAGCCCACATCATGTTTCTGAAATCTGCGTTATAGAGCTTTGGTGGAAAGCTTTTTCAAGGACAAATAAGAAATGGTTAGAGAGAAAAAAGTTACTCTCCTTTTGAGTTTCTACCATGCATGATACACTGTTATTGCTGATTATCAGAGAAAACCTGCTGAGTTAAGTGCTTGATGAAACTTTAGGATTCTGTTGACTCTTAACACCTCTGGGTGGGATGGTGGTGGAACGTGGATGTTATTTGTTCAATAATATTTTCCCCAATTCTGTTTTCAGCGTGTATTTGTTTGGGATTTGGATGAAACAATCATAGTTTTTCATTCGCTGCTTACAGGATCCTATGCGCAAAAGTATGGCAAGGTATGTGATCTATGAATTTTGTGTCAGTTCACTTTATCAGAGCTATCTGGCTTGCATATGCATATATGTTTTTCACCTCCCACGTTCATTATGGCTTTGTCTGAAGTTGGAGGGAAAGCATACAGGAAACTCCATTTTCAGAGGGTTAATGTGAAGAAGTCAAGGACAGAAACAAGATAGACTCTAAGCACAATATATGAGGCAGGGCTGAAGCAGATGCTGCAAATGAGGGAAGAGTTTATAGAGGAACAAGGGTAAGGTTTCTGACGTTGGAAGAGACACTGCAGGGAGATAATAGATGAAGTGCACAAATGGAAATAACTGACAGTATCTGGAAGCATAGAGGAAGAAATAAGAAACCGGAGTGGTAGATGAATTTACGGGAAATTGATGAATCAGGGTGAGTAAGTAAGAGTCTGATCTATTTCAGTGCCAGCTGCAGATGTTATTCTTTGACTCCCCACCTTTTCTGTGAAATCTTTGGTTCTCTTGGCTGGCTCTGGGGTGAGTAATGCTGGGGAGTGAAACCATTTCTTAAGTAGTTTTAAGCATCCTCTCCCCTCCGATGAATCCAAAAGGAGTTCAGGTCACAGGCCAGTGATCCTGAGAGTAGATTAATGAAATAGGGAGGCAAAGAGAGGCAGTGGCAAGCCTTCAAGAGCAGGAGCTCCCCTGCTGAGTCAGCAGTGAGCCCCACTGTACTGGTGGTGGGAGCCCAGGGAATGGCTGCTCTGGCAAGGGAAGAAGGGGCTGGTGCAAGGGAAGAAGCAACAGGAGCAGACTGATGGGAGAAGTAGAGCTAAAGGCCTAAATAAAACGTAAAAAAATTAAAGCAAATATGTGGAAGAAAGAAAATGGACAGGGGGAATGTTGCTATGTACATACACAGTTTTCTCTGTGTTGTGCTGTTCCAGTGAAATGAAAGCAAAGGTATTACTTTTTCAGAACATAACCATAGAACATAACATAATCATGTTCATACTCTGTCAGATAAAGGGCTTGTTTAGCGTCTTTTCAGCCTCTTTATTCTGGCCAGAATCAGATGCTTGAGAAAAGCATGTAAGAAATAGTACATTACAAAAATGCTTTTCACACCTACCTCTCCAACCAGTGGGTTAGAAATGTCCAAAGCCAAAACCTGTGGATTATAACCATGGATGGGCCAGTCTTCCACGTGAGCAACCTTTTTTGGTTATTAGAAGTTAATAGGAAAACTCACAGGCCAAGTTAAAAATCTCAATTTCTGGAATTCTAAGATAAGGATAGTTATTCATGTCTTTTAAAAAACAATCAGTCTTGCTTGCTTTGCAGCTTCACAGTGCCAAGTCTGTGCACATTTCAGTACTCTGTCAAGAAATCTTCTTCTGCTGTTTTTCAAACATTGTAACAACAGTGACTTTGTCAGAACTGTTTCCAACTAATAGTTTTCAAAACAAGAGACAAACCTAGCTGAATATGAACAATTCTATCATTTTGAGAGTAGCCCATAGTCTACCATAGGACTTTTTATGAATTACTCCAGTGATACAGTCATTCCTTTCATTCTTTCTTGATTGTGCCCTTAAGATGTTTCTTAAATCAACTTTAATGCAATGTTTTAGAAATCAGAGCACATTTTGTGGCTCACAAAATATCTATGGATAAATTTGAAAACTGTCTTGGAAACTGCAACAGAAATGTGATTCCTCTTGGTTTCCCACTTGGTTGGGAGTAAGGCTATTTGAAAACATCCCAGTACCATTGTTCTTAAGAACATATATGCTGCTAAAATTGACTCTTTATACAGAGACTTTAGAACAGTAATGGCATATTAACAGCCAGTAGTACTAACAGAAGGTAAGGTTGTCATATATAAACCAAGAGTATCTCAAGGGTAACTGAGATCAACATCAGTAAACAAATGTCATGGACGATTATGAAGCAAAAGGCAGGGAATTCCGCAGTAAAATATTTTTTTCTTTTCTTTTTTTTTTTCCTTTTTTGGTACTGATAGATGACATCCACATGACTACGGAAAGGTGTTCATTTCCAGATACTGTAGAATAAAAAATTTACATACAACTTGTTTGGAATGTAATGAGTAATGACCAGTGCAACTCAAATATGTATATTGTTAACTACAAGGAAGCTAGAGCAGTAGAAAAGGGAATGCAGGGAGAGCTTATCATGAGAGGGCTTTAGCTTTTGCATGTCACTGAAGTGCTGCCTATTAAGGTGGGATGTGTCTGAGCCTAATTGCCCGAGAGGTTACAACTGGGAGAAGAGAAAGATACCACAGATGGACTTCATTCAGTCTCTGATTCATGACATTGTTAAAAAACTAGTCCATATCTTTTCTGCATATGATTTCCATCTTTATACAAGATCTTTATACAAGACTGAAGATTGGATTGTTATAAGAATTGGGTGGCTATGAGAGTAAATAGTCCAGGAACTGTGAGGTTGTCAGCAGAATTCTTGTGAGCACATAGGTCTTTCAAAAGTCTTGAGAGAGCTCTTTATCTTGGAAAGATGGTATAAAATCATTACTTAACAATGAAAAAAGAAATAGTGGCGATACTAAATTATTTAATTGGGATGATTTGCTATCTGATTTTAAAAAATAAAGGCATCTAATGTCACACAGTTGCTCAGCTGTGCATACCGTATTCTTCCAAATGTATTTTATGAGCCCATTTTCTATAACATAATTGGGTTACTCCCCAAAAAAGAAACCCCAACAAAAAAGACCCTCACAGAAAAAGCAGAATCTTCCCGTTCTCACATATTTAAATTTTCTATATGAGAATAGCATGTCTTTATTGTGAGCATTGCTTTAAGGAAAGGCATCTCCTTTTACCATTTATATACTTCATACGTGCAAGGAGTGAGATGAGATGCAAGGAGTGAGTTTAGAGCTAGTGTGAATATACAGACAGACGAGGATATTCACCTAGAGTTCTTTCCCATCTACTCCTTGATATGCAAACTTTCATTCCTCATTTTCACCAGCTCTTTTCCCAGTTTCTTTCAGTAACCAGGTGAAAAGAAAAAGTCAGAAATTAGTCTTTTAATCTCTCTATTCTGCTTCAATTCAGGCTGTGTAGGTACACAGTGAGGGAAGGTGCAGCATACTATGACCTGGCAAAGGAATCTGTGTATAAGTGCAGGAGCACTTGAGACCTGCAGTTGTACCTGGAGATAAACACTTTCTCTTTAAAAATATTTCTACAGTTTAACAAGTGGTTGGAGTAGAAAAGGAAAAGAAAAGGCAAACCAACATCCCCATAGGCAATGGGGGCTTTCGTTGGCAGAGAATATTTGGGAAGGCCTGGATCTAGTAGGCAAGTTTCAGGTTGTATATTTGTCAAGAGAACAACAGATTTCTGACTTATGCCTGAGGGTTTATGAAGTTGAGAATGGACACTCTCCTTGGTATATACTTGTTCAACACTTTGCATGGTGTGCTAGTTATTTGACTTCAGAATTTTCTAGAGTTGTTATAATAGCTATGTTAAAAGCACAATTAATGATTTGTTCAAAGATTTAAGTTGTTGGATGCATCTATAAGCATCTCATTTAAAACACGGGTCAAACTGCTGCTGCTTCTCTGGGCACCAGTAGGGTGTAGCTTTAAACCCAACCAACCAGAGGTTGGTCAATGTGTCTCTTTTAATTTTAAATATAAAACTTAACCAGAGGGTATTCCATGCCTTGACCTTTTCTACCTGTGAGTGTTTCTCTGTGACTTTTGGTGTAGTGGTTATTTTATTGGGCGGGTCAAAGCTAACATAAAAAGGGAATAAAAATTACACTACATCTGTCTTGGGTTTCAGGGAAACCATGCTGACTCCCAGCAGTAAGAGTACCTCTTGATGTTCAGCTCATTTTCTCATCTGCTTTGTTCTTCATAAAACTAGTATGTTTCTATTTTAAATTACTGTAGTAGCAAATTGCAAACATTGGCATTGTAGCTGTTATATTGTGACTTGTGTGGACAATGATGGTTTTTACAGCTGAACACCAGTTGGCAGATATCTTTTTCTACAATGCTGAGCTCTTAAATGAGTATTGGTTGATGTGACAGGGCATGTGTTAGGAGATATCATCTCTTTAAAGTTTATGAGGTACATTCTTATTCCCTGTGAACAGTGGGTATTCTTTGTTCTATTGCATGCAAGTTATTCTTACTGGTTGAAGGCTTATTAAGCTGGAGTTTTGTCTGCATCCCAGCGTTTATGTTTCATTCATTACTCCCAGGTTGACCCAGAGGGTAAGGATGCCGAGATAAATGCTGTGACTCAAGGTGAAACTAGTTTACAAAAGAAAAAAATTCCTTTGTGAGCTTACAAGGGAGAGAATGTATTTCCAAGTGCAAAAATCAAAACAAATCCACAACTGATGATCACATTTTGCCATTTTTTAAAACATTGCGAATTGCAGAAAGCTGTCAGGGAGGCCTTGTATACTTCACTGAAAAGGCTCAGAAGCTTTTTACTGCTCACTCTCTGCTTGTCCAGTCATTAAACAGAAGAACTTTGTCACTGCTAACACCTATGATGACATTCCCAAATTCACTCATAAATATTCTCTTGTCTGCGTGTATTAATAGTGTATCTCTCATCTCCTCCAGTTGTCCTCTCCATTCACTCCCTCCTTGTCTGAGACCTTGGAGTTGATTTTCCTACCACCTTTTTAAATTACTGTAACAGAAACTCCCTATGGAGTACATGAGTTTTCCTCCATCAGCCACCGCATATGATTATTAAGAAGAGATGTATTCTCTTCCTCCATTACGTTATGAATCTCTCCTGGGACAAGGGTCCCCTATCAGAGAGTTAGAGCTGAAGTTAAATCTGAGATTCCTACGTAATATAGGGAAGTGTCCCTAAGCTAAAAATATTGGTATTTAAATTAAGCATTTCCACTTTTCCCAGAGGTCAGTTTTGTTCAGAGTCTATTCAGGACAGCCACCCATTGAAAACCACTTCCTACAATACTGTTCATATATTTTGGTTGTTTTCATGCTTATTTTTAAGGCTTTATGCATGCAAATTGCTGTCACAAGAAATCTACCTGACAGGAATCTATTTGTTTTCTGAGGTGCTCTAAAAGTCAGTTTGGTGTTAATATTTTTTTTCCAAGAAATGAAATTGTTTTGGACATCTTCTGCTGAACCTACTTGACTTCCTAGACAATATTAAATAGATTTCTTCCACTAATGGACATTGAGCTTTTGGGGCTTTATTCCAGCCACTTTGGTCTTGGTCAAAACACTTACACATTTAAATATTGGTCCTCCCAGGATATTTTTATCTAGTCTCCCAGGAGGCATTCCAGTGGATGGACCAGTTTGCTACAGAAATCCACAGACAGACAGTCTGGCTCCAGTTTAGTGCCTTCATCTGAACGTAACTAAAGTAATTTGTATTTTGGTATACAGAACTGCCGTAGCTGGTCTTGATTTTTCTGCACGCTAATGATATCTGGCTAACATCATGCCTCCGAGGGCCAGAGAGTTGTTCTTTATTCTACAAATTATCTGGGGAAAACTTCCAGAGTTGTTTGGGTTTTTTTGTTTCCCCTTTTGTGTGTACTTGTGCAGAGTAGCTGAAAATACCATTTTGGCAGAAGTTCAGTCTGCCTCTTATTAAGTTTTCCAATTTGCTGTGCTAAAATCTGTATCAGCTGCAAGTTTCTTGCTTTCTTTTCAACACTCAGTCCTTTGTGCCACTTGAATCAGTCTGTAACTCCTGCTTCAAGTTGAAAGACTGTAAAATGATGATTGTGATGTTCCTCCACATTGTGCAAACACTATAAAACCACAAGACCCTGACAAATCTTTTTTTTTTTGTCTATTTTGTGTGAAGAAAATAACTTAACATGACGAGAGCTGGAACATGATGTGTAATTCCTGTTAAACAGTTGCAGTGCAAGTTTTGGTCAATTTATGAAGGGAAGAATTGTTCATGCCTTGAGAATTCAATTCCAGTGACTCTCTGTAGCAAAAATTGTTATTGGGAGATCCCATATTGATTTTGTGCTAAGCTGAAATGAATTGTCTCTGCTTTATTTTATTTTTCATGTAGTACCTAGCAATATCCTTCTCATGCCTTTGTCAAAATATCATATTAATAGTAATAAAGTCAGGCATAGTTGGTTACAAAACCTCTATTAATAAAAAAATCATAAAAGGTATGTCACATTTATGTCTTTCAACTATACTAGGCAAGCCAGGAAATTTTTATATAGGTGGTAGTTTCTGTAAAAACAAATTGCATTATAATGGAATACATTATAGCAAATTTCCACATTCAAGTCTGCTTCTGCCCAGAAAGGAGTAAAAAGAGGATGAGAATCAAAAGTGAGATTCCAGCTTTGGAAGCACTCCAGTGAGTCACTTACATAAATAATAATGAGTTACCACCTATTCATAAAGTTACACAGATGCCTTAGTGTTTGTAGGATTGAGGCAAAGAAGCATATTGCAAATATTCTCTACTGCATTTTATCTAGCAAGAAAAATCTATGATTAAGTGTGCGCAGAAAAAGAAAAATGCAAAAGAAAGAAGAGAAACACGTTTATATGTGATGACATTTTGGTAAAAGCATTATGGCTTGATGAGGAAACTCATGAGTCCAGGGTATTTTGATTATTCGTGTTCTAAGTACCTAACGTGAGTTTTACGAATCTGTTAATGTGTGTTCCTTGATCATCCTGTTGGAGAACTGACCTTTTGCACTTGCTGCTGCCTTTAGCCATGTGACTGTCAAATCTGATAAATATGACTGCAGAAGACAAGTACAATGAAGTTCTGTTACTGGGCACTGCATTTGGTTTTTACTTCTGAAAGGTAGTCAAGACCAGTTCAAGGGTCAACATAAAAATATTTCCCCTCACTGAAAGAATTGGGTCTAACTTTGGATCATTACAATTTCTTGAACACTATTCTCCCCTCCAAGTATGACTTTTTCATGAGCAAGAGTCAAAATACGTGGCTGTTTCAGATTTTACCGTTAGTTATTAAGTGCTTGAGTGCAGAAGCCATCTTTTATTCTGTCACTGTGAAGCCCTGGAGTAGTGGGTGTCTGATCTTGGTTGGACAGCCTTTGATTGAAATACTAACAAATGATCATTTGAGGTTTTGTGTGATTTTGTTGCTACATGCTGGCAAACTTTTAGACTTTAAATATCAAGGTATTTAAGAAGGGATTTCTCAAAATTTGATAGTGTCGATAAGAGTTTAAATTATGGAATATAGAGGTTTTTTTCATATTTTAATGGGAAGAGGATCACATGTATTTTAGAAGTCAGTTGCAGTACATTAAGCATGAACAAGTTAACTCCACAAGCTCAGGCAGATAATTAAGGCAGTAATCAAACTAGTACCAGGTGTAAGCAAAGAACCAGAAACTATTATTCTAAAACAAATGTAAGGTAATGCAAATTTGCTTTACTATTTCTTAGCAAATCTAGAAAAGGTAAAATAACTACCGTACCTTTGCTATGCACTTAATGTTCTCAGTATTATTCCAGATCAGTAGATTTGTGATATCTTGCTGAGGTAGAGCAATTTGATAGTGTGAAAGTCAACCTACTAACAAGTGGGACATTTTGAATGAATGTCATCCAGGGACAAGAATCTAGTATTTCTACAGAAATGATGGGATGATCTTCTAAAAACAAACAAACTTACAAATTTACAAGATTTCCCATTCCTGTGGGCCAGATAAAGAATCGTGCACTCTATTGTAGGCGCTTTGTTGAATGAACAGCTGCAATAAAGTCATGAAGGAGAGACCAGAAATTCATCAGTGAGTGCCTTCATGGAAGAAAGGGAAATACAGAGACAGAGAAGGATCAAGTGCAAGGTTTGAAGCTAAATACTGGAGCAGAAGAAAGTGTAGGAAAGAAGCAATGTAGACCTAAGCATAGCCAAGGCAGTGATGATTTATCCAAAGTGAAACTGAACTTGGGGAAATAGACATAGGTCCAGACTACCTTTTGTATTTTTATAAAGCAGAGACCTTACAAATAGAAAAGGCCACTTAAGTCACACCTTCCTTTCACGGTATTATAATTGCCTATGAAGTAATCATCTGCTAGAGATGACTACATTTCCTAATCCATCTTAGCATGACCTTGGTGAGGACTTCTGTGTGCCCCAAATTTGGGAAGAAAATCCAAGAGATCACAGGAATTGTGCAGTGGATTGGGTGTCTGTCACATGAAGTAATTTTTTCCTCTCTCTGCTGCTGATTCAGTTCACTGGGTAAAAAAAATTGGTTACTGCTCCATGACTCAGCTTTTTTCTGCCCACAAACTGATGGGCAAGATACTTACATATTTTTATAAAAGGCTCAGGGAATAAAAATGTAGTGTATTCTTATGATAAGAATCAGTATTGGTTTTCCTACGCACATCTTTAGTGAAAAGTTCCTTCCCTGTTTCCAGCCTTCTTTATGCTTGTTTATGTGTATGTCTATGGCCACCAGGTTTTCCCTTGTTAGTTCAGCCAGGTTGCAAACTCCTCGACTTACAAAAACTTGATTTTTCAACATTCACAGCTCCACAGATTTTGTCCTACAGGTTTAGCAGTCTCTTCTCATATTAACGTAGCTTAATGCTGAAAGGATTTCAGAGAAATTTCTTGCTGTGTAATTTTTCAAAACACTTTGAAGAGTGCAATTTTTAAAGTAGTTCTGACATAACTTACATCTGTGTAGTAGTTAACCTTGCTTTCTGTTTTTTTAAGGATCCACCAATGGCAGTGACGCTTGGACTGAGAATGGAAGAAATGATTTTTAATCTTGCTGACACACATTTATTTTTTAATGATTTAGAGGTAAGAATCAAAGGAACATAAACACTGTTGCTCCTGTTTTGTTAACATGGTGGATTTGCTGTGCATTGATGTTTATTGTGTGTGACATTTTCTGCCTCTGTAGTCTTTAGGTTTGTCCTGCTCTAATCAGGGAGAGGTTAGCCAGATGGCACTGACTTCCTGTGGCACCAGAGCCCTTCCATGAAACTCAATGAGAGAGACAATCTGCAAACTACCCATTCCTTTCTATGCCCTATAGCCATCTTTTCAGTTTCCATGGATGTAGAGCTGTCTGCTGTTATCTCCAGGAGGGGAACATATGTACCTCACATTCTTCTCTTGAAATTCTTTATATTCACTTTCAGTGGGTGCCCTCATCTGATCATAAAAGACTGTGTTCTTCTCCTGACATACCTGAGTAGCCTTTTAGCCACACGCCTCCATTTCTTGTTCAAATGGAGAATATTCTTCATTTACCTCAAAGACTGCAGCATCAGAGAGCTGGGACTGTAATGTATTCATCAGTGATGTCTTTTCCCAAGGTAACCAGGCAACCACATGTATTGTCATGGTATACCCTGGGTGTACAATTTGGCATCTGGTCAGAAAAGACCTCTCCCTAGGCAGTGCCTGCTGTGGACAGATTACCTGTCAGAATCACATGGATGGACTACTGAAGGAACAGTGGTCTGGGAAACACACTCATCAGCTGGGCTTCACAGGTTTTTTATTTCACTCTGGGAGTCTGGATCTGTTAGCATGGAAAATGAAAGTCTTATAACCATGTGCGTCAAAAGACAGGGTGAAAAATTAAACTATGTGCTTCTCCGACCTTCCCCTGGTCTAAAACAGTTGTTTTCTATTCAGAGTGGATCCCAGATTTTCCTCCGTGGACAGATATTTGCCACTAATGTCAGCCGGAGGACTTGAAGGTTTTGTTCAGAATCCCAGAGGAAGGTCTCTGATGAGAGGATAGAAAAAATCAGGATAAGTGAGATTTTTGAGATGTTGATTTTTCTAGTGTGTAGGCAGTAAGAAAAGCAGAAGGTACCAGGGTGTGGTTGTCTTTATTACCCCATTTATTATTAGCAAATGAGGTCTTTGCAGACCTCATTTATTCTTAGATCTTTTTAAGTCGAGAAACTAGAATCGACTTCACCCCACACCTGAGCTGCACTTCCTCCTTCCAGCAGCAGAAACCGAACAAATAAAGCCCTGGACATGCCTTTCCCAGTGTTTTATTGCAGTCATAGTGAGTCATCACTTGACAATGCAAGTGCATTCAGTGAATGTTCTCTTTCTGTTGCCCTGTACCAGGGAGAGACGCCAAATACATTTTCCAAAGAATTTCTTCCATTTCTCTTTAGTAGACCTTTGCTCCTGTGTGTTCAGGTTTCATGCAGCATGAATGAATTTTAAGCAATTTTGTAGAGTATGCCCAGAGTTCTTTAATCTTGTGCTGAGTTTGAGTGGAAGAGTTCAGCAAAAATGGAGCTTTGTCCTCCTTCCATCCCTCTTTATTCTTGCTTATGGCCATTGAAGCTTCCTACCTTTCTCTCAGTTTTTATTTTCTTTACAGATCACAGGTTCAGCTGTCATAGGTGGATCATCACATTTTGGATAGTCTTCATCAGGAGGTTTTAATATCCTGTCCAAAATCTCATACACCAGCTCATTCCAGAGCTTGAACAGTATCCGAATAATTTCCAGTTTTAGATAAATCAAAAAGTACTATTTGGGGACTATCTTGGAGAGTCTCGTAACTCAATCAGTCTGATTTGATTAAAAACAATTTCTATATGCAATTAATAATGACAGTTGCTATAACAAATTAAGCATTTTATAGCCCAGAATTTTTGTTTCAAAACCAACTCTCTTACAAAATTACCAAAATATACCTCTCTTATAAAATTCCAAAGTTCATGTACTGAGATGAGTTGTATGTATACATTCTGGCATGTATGCAGAAGTGAGAAGACCAGGAATTTTCTATCTTCTTAGCAAATAAGATAACATGGCAAAGTATTTAGAGGCATCCTTTAATAAGCTGATGAACAAATCTGTCTTTTTAAATATCTTTGCAGAGCACATGGCCACTACTGAATATTGTAGTGCCTCTGCATGATGAACGTATAATGAATTCTGAGAATTTTCTAATTCTTGGAGTCTCTCTCTCATTTCTCCTTCTCTCTCCATCTGTCTTTATCTTCCCTTCTCCATCCTCACAAGGAGAGCAGAGCTGAGTGCTGCTCTGCTGATTGTGTGACCATCAAGACACGAAACCTTCAGTTCTTACTGGAGGAAGTGAGACAGGCCTTTATTCACTAGGCTGATTACTTACACTTTCATCATCTCGCCTGATGGTGAACCCTCACGTCCCCTATCTTCTGTCTTGCTTTCATCTTCATCCCACAATAAACCTCGAGGTGTTGGACATGACAAGTCTAATGTACTACTGAACCTCTATTCCTGTAATATTGACTTTAGTCACAATGTGCTCTAAACTCTCTTTTTTTCCCCTGTCTTTCTTGATTACATATCAGGGTCTAGTAATAATAATCAAGTTATTGAAGTTATCACAAAAATAAAGTTTTCCTTCTTTTATGCAAATCTGTCTCACTACAATGACTGCTGATGCAGAAATTCCAATCTGCTGAGTGTCTCTCTGTTGACCCAGTAACCCATGCTCTAATCAGCCAAACTGCACTTTTATTTCAGGCTAGGCTGTTCTCCAGCTATTGCATTCTCAGTGTATAAATTTTAGTTAGCTTGAGAAGTATTGCTTGGGAGGGCAGTTGGTGTTTTGCCATAAAAATAGGAGTCTGGTGCTCTAAAAGGTTCATGTGCCTAAATAACACTTAGAGATGGGACTCAGTTTTGTAATAACATCCAACTGAGGAATTCTGTTTTCAACCAGGTAAAGAATAAAATTAAATTTTTCTCCCTATTTCAGTATTAATTTTAAGACAGTTTTTGGAAATGTTGATAAGGCATTTTATGCATACAAAAAAAACCAATTTCTACAAATTGCAAGTAGAGCTTCAAGTGAGTGTCTTCCAATTCTGTTATCCTCCTCCGCTCTCAGGACAATGAAGAAAAAAGAGTATTTGTTTCCAACAAACTGAATTATATTTCCACTTTTATGATAATCCTACCATATTTTAAAGGAGATTTTGTCTTTTTTTTTTTCTTTCTTCATTAGAAATAGAAATGAGGAAAAAAAATAGGATTTAGGTAAGTCTCAGAATTTGGGAGGCAAGTCAAACTAGTTTTAACAGAGACTGAAGCATACACATTAAAAACAGTTTTCTGTATAGCTTAAGAAAGCATAGTGCTGAATATCCTCTCATTAATAACAGTTTTGTGTTTGGTGTAGTAAGTCAGTGTTTTTACCGGATAATGAAATTATTGTCCATTTCAGGAGGATAATTTTTTTGGATGATTTGTTGATTCTGTATTCTCAAATTTTCAGGCTCTAAAAATCGCTGGAAAGAATTGATGGCACTCAGATATAATTTAAATTAGTATTGCTTCAAACAAAATCTAGATATTGTACCTAGATTCCTTTCCTGTATCTAGATTCCTTTCCTGTAGTCACTGTAATAGGAAATACAAATTTTATGTTTTTTAAGTTTTGCACTGACAATGAGCCACTGTGACTTGAGCTTAACCAGTACTGCAGCTGATGTGAAAAGTATTTTACCTTAACATTTACAGTGTCAGAGAGTTTGCTTTCTTTCCTTCCTTCCCGTAACTGTTTGGTGTTTTTTAAAAGCAAATTCAGATGTTGTGTTGTGCCACCATTTTCCTGTTTCTTTTGAGGAAAAGTAGACAACTGTCTCAAATCTGCTCAAACCATCTACTTTTTCCTTTTTTTTTATGGCAAGTTTTTTTTTATACCCTATAAGTAAACTTGTAAAAGATAAACAGTTGAAGTAGTAAGTAAACAAGAAAACAAAGTAAACAAAAGCAAGGAGTTGTGGGCACATGAGTTATTTGCTGGTCAGCAAATGTGTATTGCCCGTATGCTGAGAGCAGAAGATGAAGGGGGAAAAGGAGTAAACTGCAGAGTGCTGTTGGGATTGGTCTCCCGTATACTTAACAATCTTATTCAAGGGACAAGTAATCAGAAAACTCCTATTCCTGGAGTCAATCACAAAATCACAATGAACAAACTGTAAGACAAAAAAAAAAAAAAGTAAACAGCTGAGCCTTTGCCACCCACTCATACTTAATTTAATAATGAAATTATCAGCAGAACAGTTATCTGAAATTTTCAAGGCTGGAACAATGTAGCTGAAAGGATTGACAAAATCCAAACAAACTTATCCATCAAGGCTTCTGTGTACCATCCATTTAATTAGTACACCTTAAAACCCCCAGAAATTACTTTTAAACTTAAACTTCCACCACTTCCAGGGAAACCTGTGAAGGTGATTAGGAAGCCAAATATTGCCAAATAAAGAGGGGGGCTTTTTGTCTTGATTTTTGAGTTCCTGTGCTACATGGGATGAAGCATATTGCATTTGTTTGGGGGTTTTTTTCTGGAGTGTAAATAATAAATAGAGATAAAGAAATTAATCTTTTATTTCAGCTGCCACTTCTCCTTTACTTTCTCTTTTCATCTACTATTTACATCCCAAAGCAGCTTCTTTAAAATACTCTACAGCTCAAGATAATCTCCTCAAACAGAGGAGATTTTATTTCTCCAGTGGGGAGAAGAATGCTTCACTTCTGTTCCTTGAACACATCTCTGTCATGCCTGCCTTAATGGATTCAGCCAGATGAGCAGAGTTTGGCAACTCATTTTTTTAGCTTTGTTGCAATGTTTTAAATTATGATTGCTTGTAGGATGGCATGAAATATGTAATTCATATATATGTATATATAAATCATATATATTTATTTTATTTTAAAATTCCTAATATTTTTTTAAACAACTTACAACTTATTTTTAAACAACTTACAACTCACTTTTAAACAACTAGGTAAAAGTCTGTTAAGTTTTCGTTCATTGCAAAGCAGACAAAACAGATGAAATGTTAATTCCCCAAACTCACACTCTAGGAACTTGTGGCATATACATTTGGAAATAACTCCTCTGCTCAGATTTATCCCTTATCTATACAACTTAGCACTCTTATGAGACAGAGATTGGAAACTTAGAGCTGTGTACTATGGAATGTCACAGAGAGCCTGAATTAAGTGCTGCTTGTCAGCAACTTTATTTGACATAGGTGACTCAGACAGCTCTTTCTTTGGGGCACGGAGCTGTGCATTTTGAAAGCTCAACCTCATTTTGTCTAAGTAAGGAGAGTAAGTTATTGGAAAGTATTAATTGGGGAGTAATTTTTAAATACAACCTTGAACTTTTCCGTAAAACATCTTAGGACTATGTTAACAATAACTACTTTAAATATTAAAAAATTACTTACATACAGCAAAGTAAAATCTCTGGACACTGAATTTCAGGTGTGTCTTTGGGTTAAGATGTTAGTTCAAACAACTGCTGAAAACAGTAATATGATGTGTGATGGCTTGACTTATTTATTCATTTGTGCTTCCTCCACATTTTCTTATATTTCTGCTGTAACCATTGTTCAGATAAGGATATTTGATAGATGTCCAATTATAAAACCATCTGGGAGGGGAGTTCAGTTTTCTAGTGTACCTCACTTCCCTCAAGTTGCTTCCATCCCTTCCAAAACCAGGAAATAGTGAGGTTCTCCACGATTGATGATTATCTGTGATTTCCCAGCCAAAGGCACTTGCATAAATTAGTAAAAGAACCTGATACATGTCCAAACTACTTAAAATAGGTCATATGCCTGTTAAGGTTCATCGTCATTAGCTTTTTGGGAGTGGAAAATATTATTTAGGTGATTTTTAAGTATTGGTATGCTAGGAGTACTATAAATGAGACTTGCAATTGTTGGGGTTTTACAATTAAAATAATCTAAAATGACACCAAAATTGCATATTGCTTTTCTAAAGGCCCATTTTAACTAGTAATTTACACTGTGTAGGAGTTGAAGGTTTTATTATTTTAAAGACAATGATGGTGATAGGAAGCTGTGGGTGTACTCACTCTGCCATCTTCTGGTGCAGTTAATGCCCTGCACTGGTCCTTTCTTCAACATCTGTACTAAGCCTGTGGTGAAAAAGGTTGAAAAAGACTTCTAATATCATCTAGTCCAACCAGCCAGTTAATCAGTCCAGTTAACCCATCCCACCATGTTCACCACTAAACCATATCCTCAAGTGCCACATCCACATGCCTTTTGAATGCTTCCAGGAATGGTGATTACACTCTTTTATAAGATTATTTATCATATGGGTTTGTTTGATTTTTTTCAATAGGAGTGTGATCAAGTTCATATAGATGATGTTTCTTCTGATGATAATGGACAAGACCTAAGGTAAGATACAGCATTTGTTTATTTTTTTTATTTTATTTACAAAGATTAAATGATTTGAGCATTTACAGGAATACATTGTATTTATTTTTACTGTATTTTGGGTGTTTGCAGTACCTACAGTTTTGCAACTGATGGCTTCCATGCAGCTGCAAGTAGTGCAAACCTTTGTCTGCCAACAGGTGTAAGAGGAGGGGTTGACTGGATGAGGAAGCTGGCTTTCCGTTACAGAAGAGTAAAAGAGTTGTATAATACTTACAAGAACAACATAGGAGGTGAGTTTAATTGTCAAAAAGAAATTAGAATGCTGATCAGTCTAAACTGCATGTCGATGAAGTCTCACCAAGTGAATGCGCCTAGGAAGCCACTGAGGGAATGGAAAGTGATGTAACTGGACCATGGGCTGTTGAAAGCTACTGACTGGAGCAGCAAAGCCAATGTGCTGTTGTGCAGGAGAAAGAGTTGTGAAAACCAAGTAGACTTTCATTTAGTTCCAACAGAGCCCATCTTCCTTCTTTAGACCCAGGTATTCTTACTGTACTGGTTGGTTGAACCACTTATTCTATCTCAAATACGCTGCCTCTAGGAAAGGTGTTGTTTAGTTTCCACAGCACAAATTGGTTGTGGATAACCATTTCCATCCTACATTTTCATGATCTAGTTGGTAACAGCACGCAGCCTCCTAATCTCTGCTGGGTACCTGTTAGTCTGTTTTCACCAGTGGATAGAAGAAAATTTTAGAAAATTGGCGTGCCAATAGCCCCTTTTGTTGACTCTGTAGCTTACACAGTTGTGTTCTCAATAAGTCCAAATCCCATCTGGGCCAAGAGCTTTCCAGTTACTGTTTTAATTCATGGACTTGCTCATGTCCTCACCAGCAGGCGTGTAGGTTATTGAGCAGCAGAACCAAAAGAATCTGTTCTGGAGAGTCCTGTGACTTGTAGAGACAGCCAGCCCTCTTCTGAGGAGGTGAATATGTCAACTGACCCACTCAAAAAGAGACTATGAGAAGAGAGAATACTTAGAAGTCTTCAATAATTGCCACTGTCGTGTATTTTCACTCTTATTAGTTCAGAGTTTTTACATGCTACAGGATGAAGCAATAGGACCAAAGGGTGCTAGTAGAGGTCTGACTTTCACTTGCCCTTTGTTGGTGTCATGAATAGTTTTTGTATATTAATAATTCTTAAACCAGTATTAGACAAAAGTTTACTGGGTTTTCTTATATGTCTTAATACATCTAAGATTCTAAAGCCTGCATTTCATAAAACCTTTTACACTGGTAAGAGCTCAAGTCCAAGAGTACAACAAGAAACTGCACTAAGAGGAACAATCACTGCAGAGGCAAAATGCAGATATGTGTTGCATTGTATTCCCAGAAATCCTGCTTCTGAAATATAATTCATCCTCTACTTCTTAGCCTTTTTAATAACCTACTTATCACATACTTATCTGTTTATTTGAGAATAGCTGCTAGAAGGCAACAGAAGACTAGACTAATCTTTATAGTTTTAGATTGCTTTATTTCAGATTTTTGAAGACAGTCATAACCATTTCTTGGGAACACAGGGTGTTAGAAGAGGGATACTAAAAGTCAGGAAGCCTGCTTCCTTGTTCTTTCAGGACAAAATCTAATTTTAAAACATCTTGGTTCCAAAGAATTCATGTCTCAGCATTAAATAGACTGGGTATTTTTAAATATCTTACAATATATACACAAAAAGAGATTTTAAGGTTCTTGAGATATGAGAACATAAGATGTACAACTGTTCCAGGCCCGTAAATGCTATAAAAGGAGCTATCATTACTAACTACAATAGGACATGAAGAGCAAGCCATCACCAAAAAAATGTGTTTTCATATGTGTAACCTGAGGTTCACCTATATACAGAGTAATAAGCAAAGCAGTTTTAAACATATGCAGATACTGCAAAGGCCAGTTTATTCTAAAATATATTCTTTTGTGCCTGTCTCTTCCTGTGACCCCAGTGGCATGGATCTTCTTGTCACTGCCTCTGATAATTTGAGAGTAGGATATATGTGAGGAGTTGGTTTAAAAAATATGTATTTCTGAAAGGTATACTTTGAAATGCAGTAAAGTAGCCTGAATAGTTGAAAAAATCCAACTAATTATTAGTATCTAAAATATTCTTTGAAGTACAAATAAAACCAAAAATTTACTGATTCTTGAAGACAATAGATTTTCTCTTTGATATTTGTTCAAGTTCTAGTGGAATTTAAATAGAAACAATTAACATAAACCCCAAAACAGAATTTAATTCTATTTTTCTTTCTCTTTTACATAAAAGGACTCCTGGGTCCTGCTAAAAGAGATGCATGGTTGCAATTAAGAGCAGAGATTGAAGCTTTGACAGACTCCTGGCTAACAAATGCACTTAAATCATTATCAATTATCAGCACAAGGTATGTATCTGAGTCTACCATAAAAAAGGTTCTAGTTTTGGATATGTAATGGCTATTTTTTTGCATTTTAGCTTACAGTAAATGAGTGCCTTTAAAGAACAGAACAGATCTACTATGATTTTTGAATAGGACATGAGAAAAGTGATTTCATTTTAGGTGATTCCACCATATACTAAAGATAGTGTGAAGTGTCTTCTAAAATATGTGTACATTGAAAGTGTGTTGTAGAATTCTGAGGCAGGCTTTATTATCTTGTGGACAGCATTCTCTGAATTCCACGTATTTCTGCTCTGTCCTTCAATGTTTGTACATTCACAGTGCTACCTAAATACTGTATAAATACCAGAACACAAGAACACTTTCCTTCTGTTCTTCCAAGCAAATCAGTATATACTAGTATATACCTTAAGTTTTCAAAAGAGCAAAAATCTCTTTTAACTGGGTTCCTAGTAATGAGGCATAAAATGTACTGTTCTTTGAAATAAGGAAAGTATGGACACTACTGCTGTTTAATCAGCCATGCAATATGTATCTTACCAGAAATACTAAAAAATCCTGAGTTTAAACTGTAAAAGAGAACAACGTTAAGTCATCTTGCCTTCTGAACATGTCTGGGAGAAGACTTAGCATCATGGAAAGATAAACTTGGAAAGAAATGAAAAGCTTTTTTTCAATGTAACAACTTTTGCAATATGTTTATCTCTTAACTGTTATTTATTTAACAGTGTCCTAAGCACATCGGGAGAAAAGTAAAAAAATTGTGATTGTGTAAGCTGTGTTTAGCTCTTCATTCCTTTCCAAATTGTTAGTCTTCAAAAAGACTTGGTAACAAAGGCTGGTTGAGCATGGGTGGATGAGTCTGGAAAACTGTTATCCGTTGCTCAGAATTGTTAAATAGTAGTCTTTTGTCTTACCTTCAAAGAACTATACAACTATAAATTTTGAGAAGCTACTCGTGAGTCAGCTAAACATTACTTACATTATTGACAGGAAATGGAGATACCCTGAATCAGAAACAGTAGCCTAAGGTCTTTCTTGGAAACTGTGGAAATGCTAGAAGGAAAAATCACAACTATTTGCTCTAAACTCCATGATCATGCCATGGTCATGCTCATGTTCCAGCCTGTCAGTGCCTACAGTAGCCTGGCTCTGAGTTTTCTGTTGTACAGCTGCTAGCACAACTTCTCTATTCAAGTTTCCATCCTTGCCATTTGATGCCAGCTTATTAACATGGTTATCCTCCCTCTTAGAAATACTCCTACTCTTGAAACAGGAAGGAAGTAATACCATTATGGAGAAATGTGTATTGGCTGTTTATTTCCCTTAAAGAGTAACAAAAAATGTTTTTGCGTTCACTTAACTCCTTTATATTGCTGATAGCTACTGCCAATTAATTGCCAGCATGAAAATTATGCTTTCAAAGGATTCAAATGCCTCTTTTTGGAGGTAGTTGGTGGTCTTAAATGTCTGTGTTTTAGTGGACCCATCTTCAAGGACTTGTTTTCTTTAAACCACTGTGGAATACTTTCTACAAAAATCAGGCCCTGCATATTTTTTAAAGTATTTTTCCCAAAGTTTTATGTATATTTTTCTATAAGTGATGGTGCTGAGTGGCATTACTGTGTGAGTGAAAGTAAATGTTGAGGAAACCTGGATATGTTCTTCACAGCTAGTTCATTTCATCAGCATTTGGATACTGTTTCTAAACTATTTAAACTTAAACCATTTCTCTCATTTTAGGAGTAATTGTGTAAACGTGTTGGTAACAACAACCCAGCTTATCCCAGCACTTGCAAAAGTTCTACTATACAGTTTAGGAGGAGCTTTTCCTATTGAAAATATTTACAGTGCAACCAAAATAGGTAAGAAAATTATTCTTTCATCCATTCTTACTACTCTGCAAAACCAATATTTTTATTCTTCCAGAAATTGATGGATTCCAAAACACTTCCTTGAGACACTTAGCAGTTTTAGTTATAAGATTTAGATGTTGCATGTATTTAGATACCTTTATGTTGAACAATTCCAAAATTCACCTTATTTTCAATGATACCTGAAGGAATAAAGATACTGATTAAAAGCCTCAGAAATTCCTCAGTATGGTGAAGAAAACAAAAAATGTGCAGAAAACCATGAAGAAAAGTGTTCTGTAAATTCAAACCTTAGCAGAACTTTTGTTAAAATAACCTCTGCTCTGACATTCAGCTCTATGTAAGTAAGGCCACAGCTCCACAAACTTTTTCCAAGGCATAATACGTCAGAGATGGTGATGAAAACCATTACTAACAGAAGCTGCATTGGCGGATGCCGGAAGGGCACTTCCCTTTTTTGTTCATAACTGTGTGCCTTTGTGTATTATGGTTTGGAAATGTATGGTTTCATTCACTAACCTATTAATATTTGCAGAGTTGCTAATTCCTTTATCTTAGTGGCTTTCCTGTAACAATTAAGAAATGTAGTTTTACCTGAAACACCTTAGTGTCACTAAGGGAATTCATTGCTGCTTACCCAATTTGGCTCTAAATCCCAAGGCTGGGAACTTTTCAAAAGTAGTAGTAGCAATGACTTACCACTGCAAAAAATCCTTTGTAAGGCTTCACTATAACTCACTTGATAGCTTGAATAAACAGTGCCTTGTTTTTCAGGCAAAGAGAGCTGTTTTGAGCGTATAGTGTCCAGATTTGGCACTAACATAACTTATGTTGTGATTGGAGATGGCCGAGATGAGGAACATGCAGCTAATCAGGTAACTTCACTCTGAACTCTTATCTCATTTATCTTCCAGGAAAAGAAAGTTGCTTTGAACGAATAATGCAAAGGTTTGGCAGAAAAGTAGTATATGTTGTAATTGGGGATGGTGTAGAAGAAGAACAGGCAGCAAAAAAGGTAACCTGTCTTCTGAAATGTTGGTGTGATACATAGCTACTAATGCAAGCCTTTCTGTTTGCATTTCTGTCAGTGTTGCACAAAATGACAAATAATTCCAGTCCACAGATGCAAGGCAGCGAGAGCATGATTTGAGATCAAAACTTAGAGCAAAATGAACCATTTGGATTCTAGCATTTGCTTCACTTGGCTTTGGAAAGAAAATAAAACCCCACAAAGTTATTTTTAAAATAAATGAAAAAATATTGCAGCAAAAGTGTCTGACTAGCTTCAAGCAAAAGATAAGTGGAAGAGATAGAAAGGGTGGCTGGGTGGTGTTTTTCTTTAAATATTAAAATCAGGGATGTTTCAAGAGAAGTATTACAGAGAACGTGGAAAAACTTGTAAAGGGCTGTGCAAATTTTTTGCTAACATAGATGAAGATCCATAATTTAATGGAGCAAATTTGATAAACATATAATTAGCTTCAAGAGAGACATATCTGCTAAAGAAAAAAGAACACAACATAGAGAGTGTGTACCAAATCCGTGGTTCTGAAAAAAGAACTGTTTCCTTAGAAATATGGAATTTTCTTATGATGATAATTCAAGTCCAATTTCAGCAGAAAAATTTTCAGTGTTCAGAAACAGATAAAATTAGTAATTTGTGCCATACTTTCTAGTATAACCCCTAGAAGTGTGCAGAAACCATGATTTTTGCCTGACAATGTCTGTACAGGTCAAGTGATGTAAATATCCTTGAGCTAGGAGTAGCAAAATAAAGTACCCTCACAGTTTTGTAGTTGGGATGGAAAGAAAATAAAAATAACCAAAATGCTCATTCCAAATGGTTCCTTAATATAGTTACAGTATTGGTGATGGGTCTTCTATAATTTGTGCTAAACAATGGTGGTTTGATTGTGTGTCTTCTGGTTTGGCATGCTTTTTTTTCTTCATGTTGACTATATTGCATGGATAGGTGCAGAATTCAGAGAGATGGATGAATATGGCACATTACAAATAGATCTGAACTCAACATGAAAATACGGGGGTTTTTTGATATGCTGATGAATTGTTGAAGGAGAATAGTGCATATACTTGCACCCCTCAGATGCTGATGCTTTCTCCAACACAAATTATCTTTTCTTAAACCAGAAGTGTATTTTCTTATCCAAGAGGTTTCTTTTTCCCCTAGATGGAGAAAAAATGTAATTCAACACTGTTTCAAAGTGTTGAGTGAGAAGCCTTTTTTAATGGAAGTCTTATAGCCCTTTAAATGATCGTTCAGTATTTTGCAGTCAAATAAGTGGAGCAGAAAGGCATTTCCTATTAATGCTCCTTTGTATGCGTTTGCATGCTAACATTAAACAAGTAGCCCTTAATAAGTAACAGGCTGGTTCCAAAGAAATAATTAAGAAAGACTATCTAATTATTTTAACTTCAGTTGAGCTATTAAGCTCAGATCTATTTTGGTCTGATTTTTGTCAGTACTTTAATAGCAAAAATCAATCCAGAAACAGTGGTGTAAAATACGTGGTGGTAATCTAACTAGCCTCGTGTGTCATATACGGCCCTGTATCACGGTGTTCATCTTTCCTGACCTTTTCCCTCCTCTAACAAACACAGCACAACATGCCTTTCTGGAGGATATCCAGTCATTCGGACCTCTTGGCTCTCCATCAAGCACTGGAACTAGAGTATTTGTAACTGTGTTCTAAAGTTGGCGACCCTTTTTTATATATATATATTTCAAGTACACTGAATTTTTATGTGTGATTCAATGCCTCTGGCTTTACACATATGAATTGTCTTAAGAAGGGAAGAAATATTTGGAATTAAAAATTCCAAATTGAAGAATTCAGATTGCTGAATGAAGTTAAAACATTAGTGCTACATAAGGAAGCTCTATGGTCTTATATATGCAACGTTTTTAAATGAATTAAAACTGTGGAGGTTGCTGGTACACACCAAGTGAGCCCTGACAGGAGTGAACAAAGGACTCAAACTGGCAAAGCACCAAAACGCGTTTTCCAGCCCACAAGGTGGTGTTCAACAACATTCCTCAAAATGGGATATATTCTCAGCACTGAGGTTTGAACCAGACTTTAGCCTACCTAACCCAGAAAATCTGAATTGGAATGCACTCAGACTGTATAATGACAATCCTGTCTAGACCTGTAATTTGTGTAAATTATTGATGAAAATAATTTACTGTGACTTTATTAGCAGCTGATTTTGAAAGTGGATGCAATTTTTCTTTCTTTTGGGGGAGGGCAGGGGAGGGAAAGGGTTATATAATATTGTCTCTTTTATAAGTTTGGCAAACAGAATGTCATAATGATGTGTTGTGCCTTAAAGAGAAGATTGTGTTTGTGTGTTATAATGTAATTTTGGTTAAAAACTCTGTAGATAAACAAAGAAAAACCTTTGTGGTAATTTTTGACATGACCAAAGTTGAAATTCAAAGAAATCAAAGAGTAGGGCTGCACCAAAGCATTTAATTATTTGTTGCAGTAAGAAAAAAATAATAAAGGAAAGTTTGTGTTTTTATGTGGATTCTGAATAATTCCACTGATTGTTTGAGGAAAGTTAAGAGTATGTTGGGAGGTTGATATTGGGGACCGCTACCTTGAAAGGTTAAAAAAAGTGTTTAACACCTTCGGCATCATTTCTTGATTCTCCAACAAGAGAACTAAGAGCCATATTCATTAATTACCGAGTCCACTGAAAGCCATGCAATGAGTGCATCTGCTGTGTATAAAAGAACAAAGTTCCACTCAGCAGGCAAAGTGTTCAGGTGGTATTACTGGAAGGTGAAAATGTGGAGTTAAACCCAGATGGGGAATAAAACACAATTCCATTAGGAATGAAAAATTACTAAAGAAACTCCAGTCAGTCAGATGTGCAAATGATGCTCCATTTAGCATGTTTAGGATCCACACAAGCTGCTGAAATTAGTGACATTGGCCATTTCAGGAGCATAGTCCACTTTGGTAAATAAAGTGGCATTTTCAATTGTGTTCCACATTTCCATGTATTTTGTTTTGGGTCAGCATGATTTTCCTCACCCATTTTTGATTGCACAAAATACTGCATAGGGACAACCCTAAATGGTTTTGAACCAGAAATTTCAATAGTATGTCAGACATCTGAGGAGAGGATAAGGAGATTATTTTTATAAAGAAATGTTGAGAAATATATCAACTTAACTTTCATAATTTCTATTAAAAGTGGACCGTAAAGGTCCATACAGTGATGATTATCTTGCGAGTTTGAACATACTATTTTTCATCTTTGGATAATAAGCAAGATCCATATTGTACACAGGGTCCTTAGTGCTCCACGTGCAGCTTGAGCACTTTGAAACAACAGTAAGTGGTTTGTCTCTCATTATAGAAAATGGAAACTACTTTTTTCGATTTTTAACACTGTACATAGAGACACCTGAGGTTGTCTGTGCACTGAACTGCATGAAGAGGTGTATGCAAGAGAAGGTGTTAAATGCAAAATCCAGGATGCCTGCACAAGCACAGTAGTTTGCACTGAGGTGAAAATCTTCCCTCTCTGTGCTGTGAAGCCAACATATGTCATAGTTACCAGGTAGTAACATTGCTGATTTAAACTCTGTTGAGGTTACATGAAAGTTAGTTGGTTGGTGAAAGCCCGGAGCCACTAAAAGTACAAGGCAAAACTCCTCTATAAATTCATAAAAATGGGATACCTTTTCTGTGTTGGAGTTGGATATGCAAGTCACCACACAACAAACTAACAAGAATTTGTTATCACAAATGGGCAGTTTAAAGCCATCACATGAGACTTGCCACATATGAAATCACTACAGACTAGCTATTTGCGTGATAGATTTATGTGTCCAAAAAGTAAAAATTATGCATACCTTCTTTATATTTTCAGTACCTGTCCAGTCAGATTTGTCCTGGAAGTACCTTTTTCATAAAAAGCTGTAATAGCAGCTTTCTGAAGTTTTTCAAGTGGGAAAAAGTGTTTCTACTGGAATAGGAAAAAATTTAAAAGCCTTTCTCAAGTTCCAGCATTGCATAAAAATCTCAATGTAAAAGCACGATAAGCCAAAAAATTGGTATGGTGAACTAGCTTATTTTTTTCTTTTTCTTTTTTGAGAAGTCATAGTGTTCTTTAAATGCATGAAGCAATATTATTTCTCAAGTTACTTGTTCAGTGTTCTTTTCCTAATCAGGTGTAAGAACAAGAAGTGGCCCAGCAACAACTGTTGGTTCTTACAAAAGGTTTGCAGTGCCTTCATTGGAGTTGTGCTTAGCTTTCTGTGGTGAATGCAGCTCAATTTATATACTGGGCTTCTAGAGAGGAGATGGGAGGCAAAAAGAGGGAAGTTTTATAAAGCACGACAAAGTTCTGTGTGCTACCATAGCAGAAGTTAATTATAAAAATAAGTAATCCACAAAAACATGAATCCAAAAACAGTTCAAGGTTTTAGCTTGAAAGCCTTCGCAATACAAAATTTCAGAGCATGAATACACTCTTGCTAAGCAAAAAATGCTATATATCTTTAAATAAAAGTGTGTAGTACATTCCTTGTAGGGAGAAATTAGTCTGATATATTTTTCTGCATGAACAATACAGAGGAGAAAATAACCAAGGCAGAGACATCAGGCTGTTCCAGATGGGCCTAAGAAGATTAAAGTGAAGGTTGGTCGCTTTGACACGGGGTGCATTTTAATTCAAAAGCATATTAATCTGAACTACCTTCCCTTCAGCCTCTCCTCAACAACCAACATTGAGCATAAGGTCATGTTTGCAAGCATTTTTGGCAAATGAAGTATAGAATATAATGCCTTTTGCTGATACTCTAGCAGTTCTCAGTACCGAACGTGAGCGTTTGTTAGGTATTTGAGTAGTCAGCTTGCAAAATACAAATATTGTGTGATTTCAGTCACAAGCTGGTATCTTAAATAGATATCAATGTGTGCAGTTCAGTAAAAGAGAACAGAAAAAAATAAAAAATAGGCTTATTTTTAGATGCCTGTGGAGATTGTGCACAAAGATCTAGGTGGCAGCTAGCTCACAGATCTGTTTTCATTAGAATCCAGTGTGAGCAGCAGTGTTTGCATCTAAAGCAGGTGTGGAGTGTGTTCCGGTGCAAGCATTGACAAGGGAGATGAGGTCAAATCAAAGTCCTGTATACAAGCACACTTCATCTTGGGGCAGATGAGATCCTGTATTCCATCAGAATTGCAGAGTTTATGGAGAATATAGACTTGACCCATGATAGGGAGACTAGGTTTTAGCTATGAGGTTGTGTCCAGATCCAGGGTTTCAGTTCAAAAGTCCTCTCTGCTTTAAAGGATTGACAGCAGGCATATGCTGTAAATGAATATGGTATTTAGTATCTCTGAAGAGAAGCTGAAGTGACAGAAGCCAAAATCCCAGCAATAGCAGCATTCTGAAGATTTGAAGCCAAGGGTCTCTGTCATGTATTAGCAGATTATAGTTTATTAGGGCCTACATAATTTAAGAAAATGTAAATTAAAATTAAAAGCTTGTAAAATGATGTACATCTTTACTATTTCTCAATAAATACACTTGGAAATGTCTTTTTTTCTGCACTGTATGGTGTTGTAAGTTGTTTGGTTTGTAGTTGAAACTCTCCATACACAATGTCTCTTACAGGAGCTGACTGTGACCTTGGACTCTCATGTCCATGCTGCCCTTGTGGTTCATGCCTGGAGCAACCCAGAGCCTGTGCATGTGGTCTGGTATAGATTGGCTCACCTGTGGACTGTTTGCAGGGTGCAGCCTTAGAGAGAATCTCTCCCTGCTCTGCACTGAGGTTTCCTCACCAAGAACATTAGGTGCCTTGCTCCAGATGCAGCCTGAGTGACAACTAGCACCTTTGTTGCAGTGTCCTTGGGACAAAATACACCCAAATTTGATAGTCTAGACACACAGTGTATGCATATAAATTCCCTTGCTAATTCACTTATTGATGTTATGCTACTATTCTTACAGACAGGGATTGTTAGGAGACAGACTGGGCTACTGAGGGTCAAGCAGCCTTTCCAGTTGAAGACTGTCCTCATGAAACTTTGTAAATGTCTTTGGAAGCCATACTTCATGTCTTAGAGAGGTACTGACCTTCGTTTGAAGAAAGCAGTCCCTCCACAGTCTGCTTACGCAGGATTTAAGGCCAAAGTGGGATTGCAGGACTGTCAGCACACTTAGACATGACATTATGATTTTGGAACAACATAGCAAGTGGCAGAGCCTTAGTAACCACAGTGTTTCAACCACAAGAAGCAGCTTGTAATAGTAGATTTTTTTCTCAGGGCTTAGACTAAAACATGTGTGTTAACAAACACAGCTGTTCTGTATATCTGCTTTCTCCTCAGTTTTAGGAACAAAAAGGAAGATATATCAAAAATAGGGTGGATAAAATATAAAAAAGCTTATCCACTGAGCAGACAGACCCATGCACTGAGCAAACAGTACCATTTCAGAAGAGTGAGATGAAAGGGAGTCAGAAAATTGTTTTTCTCTGTGTTAAAACTATGGTGGATTTCAGAATTTTTCCCTTTTCATATGAGGATAAAAATGAGATACTGAGGGCTTTTATTTAAATGCTCTGGCTGGGTGAAAGCACAGCACTACCTTCATTTTGCATTGATGAGAAACTCAGTGCTCTAAATGGCCATCAGTGTGTCCTGCACATGATGTTCATAGTGATGAACTGAAGTAAAAATATTATACTGAGGGCATTTACGTGTGGATAAATAACTCTTCCTCATTTGTGTGCAAAAATACTTCTTCCTCATTATCCATTACCAATAAAAAATCCTCAAGGAAAACCCAGCAGAAATTCAAAATGGAGTTGCGTTGTCTCTTTTGTTGTTTGTCAGTTATTATCTCTAAGAGATGCATGTTTATGGTTGACTTGTTTGATTCATTTTCTTTTTTTCCAAACAAATAGTGGATTCAGAACCATTTTGCATATGTTTATAAATTTGGGGGAATTGTTTCAGTTGCCAGAAGCCCAGGTAGTAGGACAAATGCTGAGAAAGTCAAAACATCTGAATAGTTTGGTTTTCCATGTTAGTTTCCCTACAAATGTCAAGGCCTGATTTACAAAAAACTGAATATCCAACTTGAAACTACTAATAAAAAACTAACACTGATTTTTTTTATTTTTTCCCCCCTGGTTGGGAAATAAAGGGAGAAAGGGAGAAAACACCAGAAAGCTTCACAAATTGATTTTTTAAGTGGACAAGCAAAGAAACTCCTTTGTTGCACAAAGCACCATTTCTCAAATTTTCTGGGTAATTTAGGCATCAAACATCCATCTAAACATGGGTTATTAGAAATACACATATGCACTTCAATAAACATGAAGCAAGAAAGCCAGAAAACATGAAGGACAGGATTTAAATGAGCTGTGTCATATGAAGGAGTCAGGCTTGGAATGGGGCTTAAATAGACTTAATTTTTTTGCCTTATTCATAGTGTCTTGGGAGAATGGGGTGCTGCAGAGAGGCAAATGGAAAGTGATTCATATTTCTTAAGTTACTATACAGCCAACTGTGCCCTTCACCAGGAAGCACACACTTCTTCTACATGAAAAAAAAACCAACAAAGCAATTGGTGCTATTCAGAAAATACTAGAAATTTGCCAGTGTTGACTCATTGAAACCAAAATATGTTTTGGGAGTGCACACAACAATGTCAATGAACATAACATTTCTAGTCCTGTTTAGAGAAAGAGTGAGTCAGGGGCCCACCAGATTAGCCAAAAAAAAAAGCCATAGCAGGAATCCAGTGACTGTGGTTCTCAGCTGGCATATCAAGCCCTTCTTCTTTGCTTTCAGCCTGTCTCGATTAGGATCTTGGTTTTTAGCTTTCTGATTCAAAAAATTCTGGTTTGGTCCAATAGTGACGAGGAATGTTTCTGAAATCAGAAAAAAAAAAAAAAATAAGAGAGGGAAAGATTAAGGGGAAGAAAAAAGAAGAAGAATAATTTTCCTTCTTACCCAGCACTAAACTCAGGATGACCACTGTGAAGGGTTGTGGAGAAAGAAATCTTCCTGGAAACAATTTAGCAAGTAAGAAGCTGTGGTTAGTTGGTCAGTTGGTTGCAGCAGGAGAAGGGGCAGAGAAGACTTGGGAAAAAAACATCAAACAGATTCCTTGGACTGTGTGCATATCCCTTCTGTTTTACAGCACAGTCTCATTTGTGGTTTGTTGTGCTCTGAACGCCTACACCATATAGCTACCCCTTGTCCTGCTATCTCTGGTCCATTAGGTTTTGCAGACTGATCTCTTTACTTCCTTGTTTCTCTCTGGTTTTACACCTTTCTGTTACCTCATTGCAGCTGCAGCCCTTTGCCATCTCTGGGTTTGTGAGCCTCCTGGATAGCAGAGCAGAGTCCTGTCTCTTTACAGTAGGACTTATTTGCAGGGTTTTTTTGGGGGTGGTGTTGGGGTAGCCTTGGCTGTCAGCCAGACTCCTACCTAGCTGCTCTCAATCCTCTCCTCAGTGGGATGGAGGAAAGAGAACAGCGGTGAGAAAGCTTGTGGGTGGAGATAAAGACAGGTAGATTCCTGTCATGCAGGAAACAGACTCCACCTGGAGAAAATTAATTTATTGCCGATTAAATATTTAATCGCTGCACTGGCTAGTAGGAAACAAAAAGGCACCTTTTCTCCTTCCATTTCCATGTCCAGCTTCACTCCTTCACTACAAGCTCTTCTATGTCTCCCAAGCAGAACAGACAGGATGAGGGAAGATGGTGGCTACAGTCAGTAAGTACTCAGCAGTTCCTCTCTGTATTAGGGAGGTCTGGTGCCATGGGAGGCCTCTGCTTATATCTCACCAGCTTATCCCATGAGCAGCCTATAACGTCACCTTTATAAGAATGCATGAGCTTCAAATGCTACCTTTCTCACTTGGAAAGCTTTTACTTTGATTTGGTTTTTTTGGTACAAGCTGGAGCATGTGTTACGCTTCTGCAGCTTGTGCAAACCAGAAACCCTTACATGACATCTGTGCCTCATGATCATTCAAAAGCAAAACAAAGCAAGGAGGGGGAAAAATGGGGGAGGAGTAGAATGGAGCCAAGTGTGGGGGGCTGCTCCACTCAAACAGCATATGCACACTGATTTATGAAATGCAATCCTGTTCTCAATAATCACCACGGACCACTGATATGTGGCAGCTGATGGAGGTAAGATAGTTAGCAAAATCCAACTTCTCGTGTTACTCACTTGGAGCAAAAATGAGGAATTTATTGCAAGCTCTGAATAGTCTTGATGAGGAACAGTCATACTCATCATGGAACTGCCTGGTGGCCAAAAGAGATTCACTGACCCCCACGGCCAGTTGAAAGGGGAAATTGCCAAATCTGCACATATCCCTTCTGAAGGTGGGCGCTCACCGTCCTCGTCTGCCCCCTCACCTTGACTGCCACCATCCCAGTGGGAAGAGGGCAGTAACCTGGGCAGCATAGCCTCAGGGTTTAGTCCCAAGGGAGCAAGGGGTGCAGCACCCAGTGCTTTACTGATTCTCTCTGAGTTGTCTTTTATATCCTCCGTAAACTAAGTTGGTTCTCAGGGGAACAGGTATCCTAGCTGGGAGGAATTACTCACAGAGGAAAAGAAACAGCACCTAATTCGGACCCTCAAGAAGTGAAGAACTGCTGAGCCCAAAAGGTGTCCAAGCACTTGCCAGTATTTTTATTTTTTCACCTTACCTAAATGTTCTCTGTGAGTTTTCATCTCTGGTGAAATTGCAGTTTCTTAAAAGAAATTTACTTATAATTGAGAGGCTGACTCAACCTTCACTCTAATCACCTGGAAAACACAACAGTAAAATGAAACAACAAATCATTCTTCTGACAGTAATGAGGCACTTGCTTAGACATTAATCTGTCCTTTTACAAGGCAGTAATTTTAAGGTTGAAAAGCCTTGGGTTTAAGCTTCAAGTCTGGGAAGAAATTTCCAGTCACTGACCAAAATTGCAGATGGTAACATTGCACATAATTAATGCATTCATTTTCATTCTTAAAAAACTAATAAATGCAGCTTGTTTGTATTTCCTCCTGAAAGCTAAATTTATTAGCTACTAAATGTAGAGACTATGCCAACTGTTTCAAGGAGATTATGTCCTGTCTTTCCGCCATTTTCTAACAGTTTTCCATTAATATCACCTGGGTGGCGCTTCCCTTTTTATAAGAAACTTCAGAGTGGACAACAGCTTTCTGCTGTCCTTTTTGTACCTTAATCTGTTTTCATGATAAAGGTTTCTTTCCTTCACCTCCATCTAAAAAGCAGCAAGGCTGCCACTTGTTCGCTGAAAATGACTTTAAATTCATCAACTCTCCCAGGTCTAATAAAGTGACATGTTTACAATGTTAAAGGAAATCAGGTGTTTAAATAGTAAATGAAAAAAAACATATTTATGTAGTGTTATAATAATACCATTTGCCTGGCCTTTCTCAGCCCATTCATCACCCAGAAGTCTCCACACAAGGTGGTGTAGAGCCTTTGTGATTCAATGCTATGCAATAATAAGTCCAAATTCACCATAAATCATGTATTGCAGCGGCCTCCCTCAGCGGTGGCAACCACTGCAGTGGGCACATGTAGGGAAAGAGTAATTCCCCAGGCACATGGAAGTGAGGATGGAGCAAAGGAAACACTGGGAAGCGGGTACTGCTACTACAGCTCCCTTCTGCTTTTCAGGTAAATCCCATGCATGCTACTTGTCCCACTACAGAAGTGCTGCTGGTCCGTTCCATGCTGCTTGTCCCACTGCAAATCACTGGAAGCAGAAAGCCTGGACTCTTGCTGGGCTCCTGCATGCATTCTTCACTTTGAAGGCCAGTCTCCAGTGCTGCCACTGAATCAGGGGCAGTGCACACAGGTGGATGATCATGTTTTTTCTGGCATTCAGCCATGCTCCATGTGCACTGCTTAGCCATTTTGTTACCTAAGTTCATGGTGCTAAATGTCATTAGTCTGCCAAGTGAGAAGCGTCCACACTGCTCGAGATCCTTCCTTTTAAAGAACAGAGATCCGTCCCATAGCAGGCAACAGATATTGGTGATAGGAACCTCCAGCTCTGTGATGGCTTCTTCTTGAGGAGAAAATTTTTAAATCTCCTAATCTAGTTCATAAGTTCAGTGGTCACATGTGCACCTCTCAGAAAAAAAAAAAAAAATCAGGATTCTCTGATTTCCCTTAAAGGGGATGACAGCAGGATCCCTTTGGTAAGTAACGCTTGGCAGGTTGCGGTTTATATGTCGTTTCCCGAGCCAGCTCCTACTTCACTACAGCTGGGGTGAACACATTGCACTCTGAATGTACCTCTGCAAGAGAAACACCTTGTTTGCCTCTTATATGTCACTTGATCCCACTCTTCTAAATACACCATCACCTGTCACTGTGTTCACAGAGCTCTACTCACAGGCCTTAATGGTGTGGGTGAGTTCAGCCTTCTCCTGGCACACTTACTTACTGCTGAGTCCCAGCATGCTGCTTCTCACAAATCCTGTAGAAAGGAGCAAAAAAAGTAGGCAGGTAGAATGTCTATGTTTCCTGTGTAACAACCAGAATTTTTACTTTCTTTTATTCGATTTGTATTAAATTACCTAAAAAGGAAATCTCCAGTTTCTGAACAAGCTGAAGACCTTCACAGGACTCCCCACCAAGAGACATGATGCTCTACTACTGAGTAAGACTAGGGAAGAGCTTTCAGGAAGACAGGCACAGTTTGTTTTTTCCCTACTGAGTAGAAAGATGCTGTAGCTGAGGGACTAAGTGATTCACAGTGATTCAGCATGGCAGGATATGAATCATACACCTCAAATTAATCTCAACTCTCTGCCCTTACCTTTTGATAAATCCTGTGTCTTTTCTTCTCTGGCCAGGGCCTCATGTGACTTCTTTAATCCTTGTGTAGAACTTTTCCACTCTGGTCCATGTGCAGAGATTGGTGTAGATCTATAATGAAAATGTGCTAGTTTTTAAGAGGAAATAATGCTCCTTACATATAAGATGAAGATGATACTGAATTTCTATCTTGTAATTCAATCACTTTCATAGAGGTAGGTAGAACATATAATTCTTTATTTGGTAGCCATCTCTTGTCCCCATTCCTGCTGAACCATCATCAGACTCTCCTCTGTGATTTTATGCTGGAAAACATCTGGAGAACATGTGGTCTCTTACTTCCTTCAGCTGGCTGTCTTTGCTGAATTTCAATCATCCTTGTAACTCCAGTTATGAGATTAAATATCTTTTCTTGTATCTGTAGATCTCAGAACCAGCAGGCCCTTCATTCAAGTATGCAAAGCTACAGACACTTGGCGCTCAAACTGACTACTGGGATCAATAAAGGAATCTTGTCTCTGCTATGAAGTCTCCATAGTAGTGATCTCTGCAGTAATGCAATAACGTGATCTCTGTGGTGATACAGTAACAATACAGAACAAAACACTTGGCTATATAAAGCAGGCACTGGGACAATGGCTCCTTTTAAATGGTTTTAAGAGGATGAGGTGTGTAAAGAAGTGGATGACATTCTTTTAGCATATTTCTCAAATAAAAGACGGTGAACCTCTTTGTCTCTGGTAACCATTGATTTAATATTGAGATGTATTACAAGAAAAATATTGTCATGATAAATCATCATATTATACTCCTAGCCTTGTAACTGGAAGTCTTTTTCGCTATTAAACATTCTTTCTTGACTCTCACAGTAGTAAACTGACAATCAGTCTCCGTGATATTTCTTCATCTGGAGAGATTAAGTTTTTTATATTGTGGATTGCAGGATAACATAGTGAATAGAAGAAGCCAGAACTCATCACACTGTTGGGATTTATTAGAACAGTCAGGAACAAAACAACTGTGTTGATATTTGCTTTGTTAAAAACAGCGAACTGAATAACAGAGCATTCAGGCTCTGTAATGTAATCCTGGCTGACTTGTTTCTTTCCTTTTTCTCCACCTTTGTGCTTAATCCAGAGTTCCTTGGTGGTTTTCAGTCTGTAGATTGGTTCCCAATGTGGAGCTTTGCTCAAGGTCCATCTTATATATCTTACATTTCTGATGAATGGCTGATCACATACTTCCCCTTTCACAGCAGCTTACTACTGTGCAACATTAATGCTGGTTTGTTTTTGTTTGGCTTCTTCACTGTAATAAGGTTGACCAAAGAAAAGAAGACTGTCTTATTTACTACAGATGTAGGCAGATGCTTGGAGCACTGTCAGGAGTTCCAAACCGGTAGCTGTGGGAATGGCCACTCCAATTCCCTGCTTGCATTCATTTCTTCAGATAAACCGATCTCCCCCGCAAACAACCTCTTGTAGTTCCTGCTCTTAAAAACATAGAAATCATTACATCAATTGTCCGTATGAGATTAGACCAACTGTCCAGGATGTCAAGGCTCTCTATTTCGAGTGGACATGGCATGTCAGAGAAGGGTAATTGTACTTGGCAATGACAATGTATTTTTCCTGGCCCCCTCCTCCTATTCCCACCATTCATGAGGTTAATTATCTTGTATATTCTATTGTGCATTGGTGTGCATTCAGGAACAATGCCTTGGATAGGTGAAACATTTCACTCTTTCTTGCCATTTGCTGATGGAGTATCTCTGTTAATACAGCACTTTTACAATTTATTTTGAGACTAATTCCTAACACAATTCCTAGTCTGTTTGTAGCTATTGTGCATTAAAAATTATCTTTCTCCTACTTAATTCTAATCAAGCACTTGCATTATTTCAGGATTATTGCTTTTCTTTTAAAACCAATGCTAACCATTTCATTTTGTTGATGTGTGTGCTAGCTGCTTCCAATCAGTAAAGAACATTGGATCCAGGGATTAAAACAGATTTTCAGCTGTCTGACGACGGCCCATAGAGTCTGAGTTTGAGGGATGCCAAGGGATAACATTTTCACCATGTTTGAGCAAGTTTAGTGGTTGAAGGAGTAAAGATACATCTTGCCTCAGAATTAGTCCACCTTTAGGGACTAGTCACATGTCACCCTAGGATGTGGCAATGATGTTTTGGAGGCAGTTTGAAGAGAAGATTATGCTGCATGTTCTCTTTACTGAGAGCGTTACTTGAGAAAACCTCCTGGAATTGCTATCTCTAAGACTGATGGTCATCCACATGTGTAACATTACTGAAGCATTAACTCCATCTTCAGTGAAGATTTCTCAGAGTTGTGTAAGCAGTCATGTGATTTGCTTGAGAGATGAGGGGAGACGTGCACTGTAACATTTGGCTTTGGCTGGAAGGTGATGACTTCAGTTACGGTAGACTACCCAAAAAGTACATTTGTTGATACAGTACACCTCTCAGCCGGGCAAATGCTTCCACTGTAAGCCAAACTTTTGTCTCAGACAAATTGTATAATTTATCAGCAAACCAAACCAGACCTGTTGTTGCCTACAGAAGAGGGCCTTCGGAGACGACAGGAGTGTGGTCCAAAGAGTTTGCAATATATACGGGGCTTTTCCAGCTCTCAAAGTTAGAACAGGCAGAGATAAATGGGTAGATTGAGATCTCTGCAACTTTACTACCCTGTGCTTAACAAGGCAACAAGCTGGCCATAGAGACAATCCCAGGAGACATTCCATAAGCTCCCTGGAGCCAGGACCAGATTTTCAAAGAAGCCAAGGGGAAAAAACCAGTATTTTCACTGAATGAGTTTCCTTTCTACTGAGGTCGTAGCATATTGACAATGGGTAATTCACTATCTGCAAAATGTTCCTGCGCTCTCCCTAGCTTAAAAAAAGGAGCCAGCATTCCCATGCTCTTCCCCGCAGAGAAGCTTTGTGTAAAACAAATTGCCAGCACCCTTAAGCAAGCTGTGGCTCTGTCTTCTTTTATATGCCTGTTTTTGCTCACCATTTTTCTCTATATTGATTCATTCTAGAAGAAGCAAGTGAAATGGAGCTGGTGGGCTAATCCCATAGGCATCTGATACCCTCAAATTCCTTGGACCTAAGCCATTTAAATGGTAGGCTTAGTCATAGCATTATTCAGTAGTTGACGATCTCCAAAAGGCTTTGCCAGTGCTATTACATCTTTCAGCACACTTCAGTTCAGTTAATGGAGAGCATCTTTTGGGCTGAGGTATAAAGATATATTCAGTTGTTTCCTGAAAAATAGGATACTACAGAATACCTTTCTTCTCTGAAAGTTTCTAGTTATAGTGACTTCTTGAAGTATTCTCTGCTACTCAGCATTTTGTTAAAACTGGTGGAAAGAATGGCAAACTAGTGTGGGCTGCAGTGATGCAAAGGCAATCCTTCCAGGGTTACTTTAAAAAATTCATAGCTGTTGCCACATTTTTCCATTTCCCATTTTATTCTGGGAGCTGGCTGAAAATGACTGGTAATATCTGACATCTTGGATAAAACTTGCATTAAAAGGATAGAACAAACTATTCAACAACTTGTTGTCTTTAATGGAAGACATCCATACAAGTTTCGGATTAACATTTTACAGGTCCCTAGATCCTTTGGCCTCACCACTGTGCAGCCCCTGACACAAACAGGTTGACACAAATGGCAAACAGATTATAGCTTTTCATTCTGGAAGTAGGACTATCTTTAATATCATGATACTCCAGCACAGAATTTTTTTAAATACTTCACCATCTCAGACACAGAAAAAACAGTAGTGAAAGCAGTGACTAATCCACCCATTCACTCTTTGGGCAGACTAGTAGCCTTGATAGGCACATTACTGATATTGGTCAGAAAACACCATTTCTCTTTCTCAAAGATGATTTGGATTATCTGTAGAAGAGTCCTGAAAAGTTTGGAAACAGAAAGGGAACTGTTAAAAACAGTTGATGAATCTTGCTTTTGAAACGGAATTTCAGGAAGGAAGGAAAGACCTTTACAGAAACCTTTTGATGTTGTTGTCCATATTGTCATTTCTGCAAACAGCACTTGGTTGCCTTTGCCATCCATGGGCTGGTGTTCCGATGGAGAATGCCAGCCTCCCTTTCTGCTTCACATTGAACCCCCCAAGAAAAACATGCATTATTTCTCCTGTCACTCAGCCCCTGGTAGCAGAGATGAACCATTATGGGTGACAGGTGAACAGCAATATGATTGTTCCTGTCGAGACAGTGAAGCCTATGAATATTTACAGTATGCTGTTTGTCCACATTTCCCCTTTTTCTTTTTTCATATAGGCTGATCCCAAGCAGATATTGCTGCCTTGCACCAGCTTCTCATTTGTCTGTGCCCTGTGCAGCAGCAATTCCTGTCTTCCAGTTGAAAGGAATTTCCAGAGCTCTCTGCATTGGTCTGATGGTCAGGGACACCAGGGAGACTGGTGTCACCAGCATCAGGAGCAGTAATTTCAGCCTTTTTTATGGCCTGTGTAGTCCATGACCCAGATGGCTGGCAAGGGTAAGTAGCAGGGAACTGAAGGTTCCAGCACTCCAGCAGGCAGCCCTCATTCATCCCTATCCCGCAGGCAGGGGGAAGCAGGCTGGGCAGGCAATCTGAAGGTTGGAGAAGAGGGAGATGTGTTCCATTGCGTGGCAAAGCACAGACTAATCACCACGACTAAGCTGATGCCACAGGCTGGTCCCGCTGCTGCTTTCCAGCCTCCAGTCATCAAGTTTTTCCTCCAGCGCTAGCTTATCAAGAAGGGCTTGTACATAGGTGGGTCTGAGGGCATTTCAGGGGAGAATGAGACGATCGCTCGCTGTGACTGTGGCTTGTGCAGCTCAGCTGTGTGTGCTCCGGCTGCTCGTCAGAGGGGAGACACTGCCATCTCCCGACAGCGGGCTCCGGCTGGATGGAGCGCTCTGCACCCACCTCTCACGGGGATTCTGCGTGGAAAGCAGCGGGAAGGAGCAAGGTGACTGGCGTCCCGAGGCTGGTTCACACTCATGTTTTGGTTTTGAGGGGTGGTTTGGAGACCCAGCCGCAGGCAGCGGTAGAAGGTCGTGCTCCAGGCTGTGAGACGGTCACACCTGGAGCAGGAGTGAGCACAGTGAGACGGAGGTGAACAGCGGGATAAACCCAAATGCAACAGGAGCTTGGGAGGCATACAAAAGTGACTGAAGCTGAAAACTGAGTTGGCTGTCACAGGCCATACCTGGCACCACCAATAACAGGAAGGTAGACAAGAATCAATAAATGGCCTGTGCCTCTCCCTGCGCACCCCTCTCGCCGTACTTGGACCACTTTCCGGAAGGAGGATTGTATTAGCATAACTTAACACTCCAAAATGACACCGATATGTGTTGGAAATTCATGCACCTTCCCATTTAGCTATTAAAAATGCCGTTCTCACTGAAGCAAGCCAAAGCTTGGGAGATGGAGATGGGAAAGCGCGTCAGCTTTCCCTGCATGTGCAGCCGTTGTGCCTATTGCTGGTCCAGCACACCGGATCGTCTCTGGGACACCTCTGGAAGTGCAGTTCAGTGCTAAACTCAAGGCCAGTAATTCCTAGCAAAGGCACCAGGGGTCATTCTACTCTTTGTCTCCGCCTTAGACCAGCTTCTCCGCTGCAAACACATCTCCCTTTCTCCTCTCCCTTCCGAATGCCTACGATAAACCTGAACTGCAAATAAGGTTGTGTTTAGACAGGAAAGTGGTGGGAATATTGTCTGAGTAAAGACAGGAGAATCTGTCCCAGTGGAAAGGCTTTTGAGTGGTTTACAGTATTTGCCTTTAATTGTACACATTCCTTTAACAAATCACATCCACTCATTTATTATCGTGCTAAACAACGCAGTAGGTCTAATACACAGGTGTGTCACTCACACTGCTTCAGGCTAGAGAGATCAACAATGGAACGTAATTTTTCCAGATAGAGTTATGTTAATGCAATGTCAGAGGCAACTGGTTTTGAGAGATGAGAAGGGAATACAGGAGGGAAAATAAGCTGAACAAAATGTTCACCCAAACTTGGAATTACAGACAGCAGGTGTTTGATTTCTCCCCTAACATGTACAAAACGGTGATGAATTTTTTGTTTTAATAATTATTTTTAAAAATATAAGAATTTCTCCAACTGGTGATGGTTTGATCTAAAAGGCATGGTAATCGAAGGGAACTTTCCCTGGGCTTCAGACCATGTCACATGTGTCAGCTGGATTTATTTTTCATGGGAGTAGTAATGAGGAAAAATTGAGGCTAGAAAACCTACAGTTTGCTTCTTGTTAAAGCAGGTTACATATGGAAGAGGTGTGCACCTCCTGTCAACTACCATGAGTGTTTTCCATGTTAAATGCAAGGTGTTTGAGGCCCAGAATACCACAGGAAGAGAGGTGGAACTTTAAGGGAATGAAAAAGCTACACGCATTTTGTGCCACTCTTCTATGGCTTTGTATTTCATCTCATACATGAGCAATGCAGTGTCCAGGATTGATATGGTTTGGGCAAAGACCTGATTGCTAACCCAATCATAACCAGAAAGTTAACCCCTTCCTTCCTGACTTTTCTCTGTACTTCACCAAGAATGGGTTGGTCACTCTTCTTGTAGATTTTTTTTTCCCCATGGGAGAATGGCTGAACAGAGTGACATCCCCAGTTCCTGATGTATATCAACATATGAGTTTGCTGTTCTCATAGCCTTAGCATTGATTTGCTAAAACAGGCTCTGGTACCTCAGTTCATGTCTGTCCAGCACTTAAAGAGATAATGTAGCCTGAAACCTTTAATGGATACCTAAGATTACACCATGTCAGCACTCACTCCCTGGCTTGTCTGAAAGTTTTTCATCATCTTGGCCAAGAACATCAGGCAACCCCTGTGCAATTTATTGCAGTTTATAGTTTCTCTATATGGATGTCACTTCCAAAATATTCATTAGGAAAATTAGTCATTTGCAATAAATGTTACTTTTTTACAAGAAAGTGCAGCAATTATTTATTAAACATCTGGATTTTTTCAGCGCCACTTCATAATGGGGATGAGCCTGAACTGGAACACCTGATCTAAACCCTCTTTTGACTTTTGGAGAATTTCAGATCCAAGTTCTTGAGGGCTGGGATTGTCTTTGAGTCTTCCACAGCTCTGAGCACATTGTTGGCACTTAACAAATAAACAATAGTAATCCAAAGCTGGACCAAAAATTAATGTCTAGATTGTATCTGTACTTCCTAAAAAATGTATACGTCCTCCACATTACGCATGCTACATCAAATGCAATGACTTCTTTCTTTTGTAACCATATATGATTGCAATTAGAAAATCTAAAATCAAGCCCACAGCTCATGGGGTTGCTAGGGAAAGCAACATATTCCAAGTGGTGTGAAGGACAACCCAGAGGTGTGAATGAGAGTCATGAAATGGCTTTTAGGAAGTGCTGCAGAGCAACAATAACTTGAACTATGGCAAAGAACCTGTTGCAAAGCCTGTCTGGGCAGGGGCCCAGTCTCTGACCAGCAGGCACACTTGGCTGGGAAGGAGCAAAATGCATGTGATGGCACAAAGGAAACATGAACTACGGACTGTATCTCATCATGGGAACTAAACCAGTTGTCTCATTAATTCCCAACTCTCAGAGTGGACAGAGAAGGTGGCTTGCCCAGACTGGATTTACAGGGATATAGATTCACTCTCAAGAGAATGAACACTTGGTATAAATAACAGAATCTTGCAGAGCTTCCCCTTGCAAAGCTATTACCTGCCAAAACCTTCCTACTAACATCACTGCTGCTTTACATCACCTGGGATTTAGGCCACTGTTTGGAAGTGCTCATATTTGTAAATGAAAAAATGAATTGTTGAAAAGCATCTCACATTGTCCTCCCTCATGAAAGAGAAGTGCACATATTTGATAGAGACCAGCGCAAATGCAGTAGTACAGTAGCATTTGTTGCAATCTGTATTGCTTTGGTCCAAAAGCTATACTACATTTTCCCTAGCATCTGCTTTTGGGTGTTTGGCCTTCTCTGTGCTTCACAGTGGAAATGAAGAAATGGTGAAAACTTCTGGCAGTTTGCAGAGAACAGGAGAGGACATAGATGGAAAATGCTCCAGCAGAAGTAATGGCAACTGATATACAAGGGGAAGTCATAGGAAACAATGCAATCTAACTTGTTCCCACTGCCTGAGCAATCACATGGACAGTGCCAGATGTAATATAGCTCTGGTTAGCATGAGCTGAGATCTGGGACAGCCTCCAAAAATAAGGATGAGGAGAAGAGAAGCAGCAGCTTGTTTGTGAACAAAAGACTAAACTATTTGGTTGCTAAAATATACGCAAAGGAGGTATCCCTTCCCTTTTCCCCATGTGCAAACTGCATCCAATCTGGGAAACAGACAAAGGAAAAGATAATCCAGTTTGTGGTTGTGCTGAATTCATTTGATAAACACTGAAGGCCATGCTAAATTGGAGGAGAGCTTGGGGAGTGTTATTTTAGTTGTACAGCAATTGAGTCAAATGTTTCAACAAACTACTGCTACTCTGTTTGAGAAACTGCATTTTTAAAATGTGAATCAACTGGGACAATTCACAACAAGAGAGCACTTCTGAGAGCCCCTCCATTAAGTGTATGGTACATGGATGGTCAGTTCATTTCATGACTATGCTATGGGAAGAGGGCTCGAGTTACCTTGGGACTAGCTACCTAAGGTACAATGGACCAAGGACTGTGGTAACTGAGCCCAGCCCCTGTGGCCAAGAAAAACAAATAATCTTATTCTGAACTTCTTTCTACCGGCATTTAATCTAAATCTACCTCAAATCACTTTATACTGTATTCAGTCATGTCTGACTGTTGAGTGTACCTTTCCCCTAAACCATTTAGATGATGAAGGAAATTTAGGATTATCATGTAGATCAGATTGCTTTGTCTATCCCAGCACTTGCTTGCAGCTATTCCCCAATCTGCAAGACCATGGGCAGAATACAGAGGAGGAAAGACAGGCAGCAATTTGAATGCTTCTCCAGAAATGTTTTGCAAAAGAGTGTTGCTGTAAGGAAGGATTCTTCTGACTCAGTTTCCAGAGCACATTAAGAAATACCTTCAAGATAGCTTGCCATTTTTAACTTGCTTGTTTTGTCGCCATGAGGGTAGGATCCAGCTGTTCAATTTGCTCAGAGCAGCAACTCAATCTGTATGATGTGGTTTGAAGGAAAGGATTCTTGTTTGGCTCCACTAAATTTCAAAGCAACTTGGCAATGATTGTCATTATTGCTCTGTATTAAAATAACAAAGTAGATAGCAGGAGATAGGAAGAATTATTATCCCCATTTTACAGAAAGAAAGGAAGACAGAAGGAACTCAGACCAGTTTCTTACTCCAGGGTCTTGGCCCGGCTCCATTCTTTCTCTGACACAGAAGTCACAGCTCTGAGGAGGGCAGCAGGCACTGCAGTAGCATGGGCCTGCCACTCATCACCATTCTCAGCTAAGAAAACAGGGCAGGACTAGAATACTCAGCTTTGCAATCAGAAAAAAAACCCCTGAAAAGCAGAGTTAATTCTTCAATGTAACAACAGAGGTGGCTTCCACAGCATAATCTCTGTTCGATTAGCAGTTTGAGAACATTGCTATAGTCATCCTTCCTGCAAATATGATCTACATTGAGTTCTTGTGACAGAAACAGTTTATATTTATCACCTGGCATGTGCCACCCCTGTACCATTTTTCCCAGGGACACCACTTTTGTGAAAATATTAATAAATAGGAATTGCATTTGTGTAATCTTGCAAATTGTTTTGACTACTAAGGTTGTTCTATAGCAGTTTGTTAAAGGACACATAAAGTATTTAAGTTTACATTTTATAAAAAGATGAGGAATGCTCTGGCTGATAGTTTTCTTTCTATTGAGCATATGTTTCCTATTTTTTTAACAGTTTACAGCAGTGGTTGGCCAATTCTGTACTAATAGTTGATCTTAACTGAATCAAAACATTGTAATTTCTTAACAAAGGTTAGAGAGTGTCCTTCTAACACAGCTTCCTATGGCTGCAACCAGCAATGTCTATGCATCAACATCTGGTTTCAAAATATTAAAAATTATAAACACTTCCAGATACAATCCATCTGGACTCCCAAAATTCTACATCTGCCTAATTTTGCTTTCTTTTTAAAAACCAAACACAGACTAAGTTTGGCCCTACTACATTACTGAAGAATCCTCCTTCTTCTAAGTGTGAGGCAAAGCCTGTGGTCGAGTTTTATTGGAAATGGACATCTGTATCTGGCTGACTGTTGTGTCGAACATCGGCTGTGTTGGTAAGCAATAAGCAGAAATTCTTTGTTTGATTAGCATGTCATATCTGATTGAATCAGAAGGGAGACAACAGTGAAGAAATCAGGGTGAACTGAAGGAGCAGTGAAGTTTTGCAGTGCTGGGTGTGATCAAGCTGTTTGCTTGCTGCCCATCTGCATCATGTCAGTCCCCTCAAAGACAGCGCCAAGCCTGCAAATGCAGTCATGGTTTGTGATTCACCGCTTCGCTTCAGTGTCTCAGGCTTTCTTGAGCAGCATATTCCTTGGCTCCAACACCTTGTAGACAGGTCTGCAGCACTGAAAGGGTCAGAGCAGTGGAAGGGGGACCATCCCTCTCCCTTTTGGCTAGAGATGCTTCCTGTGGGATGGCTGCTTTTGCTGTGACTAAACAACACGGGACTACTTCCTCTGGCTTCTCTCCCTTTCCTTTTCATTTTACATGCCAATTCAAGGATCTCTGTTCTGTTGGGTCTCAGGCTGTTTTACCCAGATAGAAATATTATTTGTATTTCATGTTCAGATAACTGTGTGCAGAGTACAAAATGTAATTGATTTTGTTAGCTTTTAATTAATGATTCTACTTAGTGCTCTACATTATGTATATAAAGACATGGTGAAATTAATAATAACATATGGAAATTAATAGAGGTGTGGGAGATCAGTATTCCAAGTTCAGTCGAAGTCAGAAGTTCATCTTATCATTTTCTCAGTGGTCTACTTTGCAATGAAACAGTATTTTTTCTCTGAGCTTTTAAAAACCTGAACAAGTTCCAGTAAGCTCTGAAGGCAGAACACTGAACAGGCCTTTTACCCCAGATGGAGTGCTCCAGCTTAAAGCTGAAGAGGTAATCAAGATGGGAATTAACACTTCTTTCACTCTTCCAAGATTTTACTGGCTCTAATGAGAGTATTTTTATGCTAAAAACAAGAACAGACAGCACTTTTCAGACAGCATTTTTCAGACCAGGACAATGTCCAAGAGAAGTCACTGCAAGGATCCCTACTTTTATTTGATTCATAGATACCTACCTGGTACCCCACAATCTGTTGTACAATACACCAATCAAAAATAAAATTAGGATCATGGTCATACCCTGAATGGGATGGGTGAAAATGGCAACCACAAAACCCAATATGTTCATTTCATTAAGGAAAAAATTCCAGTCAGGCCAGCCAGTCTAAATGTTTCATTACATTGTCATGCTCATTATTTGCATATATTTCTAAATATAGTTTGAGGCCAACTTTCCTGTTTGTTTGAGACAACAAACACCATCCTAACACCATACCTAATCTCTCATGGCTGATGTGGCTGTTGTTGTTTTCTGGAGTGATGATGATTTGCCAGGTGCTGAGAAACAAAAGCACAGTCAGACCATGTAGTAAGCTGACTAAAACAGAATCTCTGGCTACACTAATTAAATGGGTGGATGGATGGATGGATAGATAGATAGGTAGACAGATAGGTAGATAGATAGATAGATAGATAGATAGATAGATAGATAGATAATAGGTAGATAGAGATCTATACTATAAACTAGTGTGTATGTGTATGTGTATATATATATTTGTATACACATTAATATTATATATATTTGTAACTAAAAAGATTGGGAGTAACAACCCCCCATAGCCAGCTATCAGCAGTTAGTGTCAAACAAGCCTCCCCTCACCTGCAGCAGCCACCAGAAAGCCAGGCAGAGGGCAACTTTTTTTCTTTCTTGAATGAGATCTGAGGCAGCTTCACTTTATACTGTTCACAGCTAGAACTTCCTTCCCTTTCCACCCATATTTCGAAAGAAATTCAAGCATAGTCTACCTCCATTCTGAGAGAAGTAATATTTTGGTCTTGACAACAATTCTTTTATTTTCAATTTAAGCAGTCAAAATAGAGTTTGTTCATTAGTAAATTACCTTGGGGTTCTTAATGACCCTGAGCTGCCAAAGTCACCGAAGACAACCATCCCAGCAGTATCCCTGTGTCACAGTAGAGTTTAATTAATTTGATCATTTGAGAACAAAACCATTTGACAACCATACATAACTCATAGCATGGCAAGTAGCATTGTCATATGCATCATCTCTTGTTTTCACCTCTACACTGAACATTTTTCAAATTTTAATCTTTGAAGTCTTTTCCTTCTTTCCTCCTCTTTTCTACTTTCATCTCCCCAACTTCATCTTGCCTTTTCTCAAAAAGAACATTTTCCTCCATTGCAAACCCAGTAATTTTACTATGATAAGGACGTAGTTAGAGAAAAATGGTCATGATCCTTTTGTTTCCCATAATCAGTCGAGGAAAAAGAACTCGGAAGATGTCTGAATTAGTTTACTTAAAATTGTCTGTAAACAAAATCAGAACCAAATTATGTTCTCCGTTTTTTTTAAAGGAGAGATTAGATATTTAGTATGAACTTAAGCTGTGACTTGCTTCTGTACACGTCCTATCCTGCCTCATTCCCACTATTTGGAGGTGCACAGGGCTCCACTCTCTCCGGCTTGTCTGGGCACCCGTTTCAATGTAAGGGAAATTTCTATTCCTGAGCAAAACTTCTGTGGATACAAGAAGCTAGCTGTTGTAAACCCTGCCATGGAGGGGTGCTTATAGTTCCTGAAAGGAAAACACAGGGGCTGAAACTGGGAATGAGGCTGCGAGATGAATCAGGGCTCAAGATTCAGCAGAAACCAGAATTTTAGGCAGTTATTTCACTATTGGTATGAGGATGAAGAACCTGTCTTCTCAGGTGGAATGCAAAGGTTTCATCCTCTGATTTCTGAGAAATAACACTGTAGTGGTGAAGCAGTTTTTGCCATTATTTTAAGAGAGTAGACTCACCACAAAGAAAAGATTTGGAGAAAACATTTGGGGAATCCTCATATTGTCTTAAAATATTGGTTAAATTATTAAAAATAAAATAAATAAAAGATTACATTTAATAATGTAGTCTTACTCCTAAAGTCTGCCTCACAGATACCTTTATCTATTTGGCATAATTTCAACCAAACATGATTGACCTGCATAGAGGCATATGCCCTGTGTTGAGATGGAGTACTGACTAGATCTACAGACTTATTACCAATTATTTTGCTTTTGTAGAGACTTAGATAAAACCAAATTAATTTGAGATAAAGTTTGGCCAACTTTATGGTCATCATTTTTTTTCTGAATAAATTTACCACCATCCACGTTCACCGAGAAAAGGACGTAAAGGCAATATTAGATGTTTTCTTTGATGTCAGAGAATAATCAAGTACACTGCATATTTAATTGTGTTGACCTTGGAAACGGGAGTCTGAGAGTTATTCGTTGAATCAAGACAGACAAATTATGGCATAATTTCTGCAAGAATAAATGTTATTACACGGTTAAGTATGCCAAGGCATCTCTATATGAGGCATAAATAATTGCATAATTCAATGTAGCAAACTAGCTAAAAAAATAAAATAGCCTTAGCAAATAATTTATTTTTCCTAGGCAGCTGAAAAAAAGGAAAAGAACCAAATTAGACATTTGCTGTTACTTATTCTCTAGCTCTTAAAAGGGTTTTTGCCTTTATGAGACAGAAATAGTTGAGTCAGAATCTGGATTTGTTTCTGTTGAGACTAATAGCAATAGCATGACTTCCGTGGTAAGGAAGCAAATCCATTTTGCCAGAGAAATGCTGTAAGAGCTTATCCATGCTCTCTGACACGGAGATAACATGAGCATTTAGCTTTCCTATCTGATAACATTGTTTTAGTATGAACTTGTTATTGCTTTGGAAGGTTTCTTGGTCTGACCTCAATATCCCTGAAGAGTGATGGTCTAAAATTATTTCAAATATCTCTTTATGAAAATAAAAGCAAACAAGAAGAAAATTATACTGGCTTCAAATTTATCTGCTCAAGTGTCTAGGTTGCTGCAAATCAATTTTACATTTTACAGAAGCATATAAAAATAAATACATTGACTCTTTATTTGCAATTTTCACAGTCAACCTTCACTCAAACTTTAGCCAACTAAATGCTGGGAGACAGAATAATATTAATATGTAGATGAGCATGATATATATGCAAACATACAATTCAATTGCTAGAAGACTTTAGGGATGCTTGTAAGTATGAACAGTTAAACCGATATTAAGAACTAAAGACCTTAGCTGTTCATTGATGCACTTAATTAAGTTCTCCAGCTCCCATTTAGTAACAGATTTCTGTCCATTCCATTTCTATTACATGCTTCTTCAACTGTGCAAGTTCAGTCTTATAATAAATGATTGTATTTCCTGCTCTGGGTAGATACATAACCTCCTAGGGATCATTTACTCTTGCATATTAGCTTGGCACACATGCAGGTGAGAAACTAAACACAGTAACTATTTCTGTGTAATTCCACACGTTGATATTGTTATTGAACATTAAAATTTTTCATGGGATTATTCAGGAATATCGATCCAGAACTTCTGTTTCAGAAAAACTGTTTAGGCGCAACACCGCATTTGGAAAAGTCCTTCTGCTCTATATTCGAGTCACATAAATCACAAAATGACACAAGATAGAAAAATTGGCTGGGCTGGCAGAAAATCATTAACAGAGATGCCCAGGGCACAGTTGAGCCTTCATGTTTTAATTTCAAAGGATTTCACTCATTTTTACAGATTTACTTCAGAAAGCATGTACATTGATGAGATAAGAACTACAACTTCTTGAAACCAGTTTTGCCCTTGTCCACTTGCATGTTATCTTTCCTCGGGACAGGTAAAAGAGGCAGATAAGAAGGTAAAGTGCTGGTACCTCACACACAAATTATATTGACAACTACATTAAAGTAATCAAGGGCTACAATTTAATCTCAATTCTAGGGGCAATTACTTAGAGATGTGAGGAGGGAATCCTCTGGAAACAGTCCACTAGTCCCAGTTGCCTGTCATCTTGTCCAGAGGGGAGGGCTTCCTATTCCTTCCCCCCAGACTTTGGAGACTGATCTTCTATGAGTACAGGACAGCTGAGTTAGATGAGCTTTCTGCGGTGTGAAAATGGTTACTGAGATTACATGCTGATGAATCTCAATCGTGTGCTTGTGGTCAGCCCCTGGACCTGATGAGTTAATGATCCCTTCCTGGCTTTAACCACTGGGAAAACTTCGCCCCTCTCAAAATGCTCCTTAAAGGGATCCTGGAGGATGTTGAGTTGCACAGTGTCTTCTTCAGCTTGTACTTATTCCAAAATGCAAACACTGACATTGGGCCTGTCCTGGTGACTGCACTGTCTGCAGACATCTAGTTAACTACTGAGAGGTCCTGCAGAGAACATTTTTGTGTTTGCTTGCCTAAAGACAAAAAACTCTTTGTAAAAATATAAAATCTGGAAACCAGCTGGCTGGTGAGGTCTTAAAATACTGGCTGCAAATCAAACACAAGAAAGGTATTGGTGAAGGCCATGTCACTCACAAAGAGGAACACAGTGATATTCAGCTTTGGAACCTTCTTTGGGCTGTGGAAAAAAAATCAAGCTTCATGTAGTCAAAATATCTTCACAACTAGACAGAGTCCTACTTTGTTTTTGCATCTTAAATGCACACATTGATATAAAAGGGCATTAGTAACTAAATGAAGCTGTAATTTTGTTTTTGTACAAAAAGATTTTTTTTCCTAAGGCCTATCCCAATCACATCACCCTTAAAAATAGTGTCTCCTCTTAAAAATAAAAAGGATCTAACAATATTCATATGGTCAATCTCGCTTAAGATGCTGCTTACTCCTACAAAGTACAAAGTGACAGACAAAGTGTAAAACTAAGAGTTGTACAATAAATTGACCTTGACCTCTAAAGGTCAAATTCATCATTAGTTTAACTTCTGTATAGAACATGTTCACACCAGCTATCGTTTTAATTGTTGAGTGCTTGACTAGCCTGAGACTATGGCCTATCTTTAAATCTCAGTGAGGTGACTCCAGGATTATCATGTAGGTAAATATGTGCCCCAAATGCCACCTTTACTCTCCATTAAGACAGAGTTAAATAAAATATTTCAATGGAATGTTCAATAACAAAAGACATTTACAATGTTTACTTAAATTTTCTGGACCATTAAGTCCAAATGACATGAATTATTGGATGCTATATCTGGCCAAAAAAATCTTTTTGACCAGTCTAAGTTTGACTACATGCTCAGCTGCCTGCATCCCTATCGGAAAAATAAAAAAATAAAAAAATAAAAATTAAAAAAAAAAATCTGGTTAATTCCTAGTTTTCTCAGTGAAATCTGGATTCAGAATAGCCGTTCATGCCAGAAAGTACCTTTTGAAGTTTACATTAACATGGATATTTATTTATTTTCCTTCTGTAACAATGACAGTGGTTGAAATAAACTGTTTAATTCCAAATAGAAAACACATCTGCTGTTTCTGCATTGTTTGTGGTTGCTGGAGGGGTGACAATTTAAACCAAGTAGCACACATGACATTTTAAGTGAGATGTTGTATGAGGATTTGCAGCTGCTGCACTTTCTTATTTTCCTCTCGGCTGATGGCACTGCTCCGTTGCAGGGCCTGTAAACCTTTCCATCCCCAACATGCTCTCAAAGGCATAGCTTATACATATGTGGATTCATACATGCATAGATGTGATATTTTAGATATGCTCATTTTCATTTCTTTTGAGCAGAAGAGCATTTTCTACACTGACCAGGACCCTGGAGGCCAGCACATCACTGAGCTGAGTGGATTAGGCCAGATTTTGCCCATGACTAGGTGATGAACAGGAGTCTCAGAGCTCCAACAGCAACATGCAGTTAAGTTCTGACCCCCTGCCATTGGACAACACGGCCCACTTGGAGAGCCAGCACGTTTGTAGCACACCTGGGCTGTGATTTTTTTGGTGCTGGAGAACCACAAGCTAGGCCCTGAGCTGGCCCCATTCTCTCTGGCAACATCCCCATTATCTCAAGACTGCTGTACGACATTAAACAAACAGAAAGTGCTGTGGGATTGGACTGAGGAAGGTAGTCAGAGGTTAGAAAGGCTGGTCCTGCTCCAGTCAGGGAAGTTTTAAGAATGGACACAAACGCTGCCCGACTCCCTGCTATCAACCCATCTTGTCTGCAGAGGCTTTAATGGGAGTGTTATCTATCCTCCACTCCAGGTACATACTGGTTGAGTAACAGACATAATTTGTGCAAACAGTGAAGTTTACCTCTGAATGACATGCTGCAATGCCAACACCTGAACAAGGGTTAAACTTTTTTTTGCATCCCTGTAGTGGTTTAGTCTCAAAGACATAATGCTCCTTTCAGGGTAATGAATTTGGCCCTAAATAAATGAATGGTGCATTTCTAAATCCTTTTCATAATCTCAAAACTTTGTTTTTTCACTAGGCTGAAACATTGAAAGCCCATTTCCTTGACTTCAGTGTTCCTACGCTGCTTTAGATTTTATAAACCCCTGGGGTTTGACAGTGTAGCAGTGCAATCCACTAACCATAAAAATAGTGTGGGCTGATATTTGATTCCTATATTATGGCTGAAGAAAGCAAAAAGCTCCTGAGTGGTGTGAAAAGCGAGCGCCTGAAGGAAGGCTAGAGACCATGAGATCACAGTACACAAATTCCACTGTATTTTTGCTGATTTTTTTTTCTTTTTAAATCAGAAAAAGGTGTTGGTATTTTATTTTGCCACAACTTAATAGAGAGGAGGCTTCCTCTTTCCATTCTTGAAAAAATCCTACCTTGGATCTGAATGGAAACTTGTGATTTGCCATTATGGGATATTGTGTTTATTCCTCTCTGTTGTCTAAGCAAAGAAAGAGCTTCTCTTTGGAGCTTATGAAATGTCTTGAGTAGAGCAAATTATTTCCCTTGGGAGGGACCAGATTACAACAACTGGCAAATATTAAAAAAAAATAAAAATTCCCAGGGAGGAGTCTCAGTATCAACCTCCAGGTCATCTTCCCCCACAGCCTTCTTTATATTGTACAAACTGAACTTTGTCCTGTGCTAGTTACTAATGTGCCAGTCCAGTGTTCAGAAACTAAGCATAAACATACCCAGCCAAGTGCAAGCTTAATATAAATGTGCTGCGTCTTCCTCTGGTTACAGTTGTGAGAAACTGTTTATGTTTTAAAAGGGAGGACAAGGAAATCAGTTCCCAGGTTGGGCCTCGCTTTAGCCCCGGGAGCGGAGAGGACAGAGGGCAGCTCCAGCGCAGGAAATCTTCAAGCACTGTTAGAGAGCCTCATGCTGACAAGGATGTGTGGGCCCATGTGCTTTTGCAGGGTCATAGCATGTTTGGGTTTTTTCGTAACACTGGCCCCCACACAGCAGCCATGGAGACCGAGGCCATGGTTTGTCAGTTCAAGGAATAACTGGACTGCCAAAGAAATCACATAACAGCTATTCAGCAGATGAGCTCAAGTAATGGCACAGCACTTGGGTGGCCATATTTATACTGGGCTAGCCAGGAATGTCAGGATTTCAGCATTCACAAAAAATGCACTTCTGGCACAAACTGTCTCTGTCATTTCAGCTCCACTCCTCAGTCTCAAATGATCCATATTGTTAGGAGAGATTCAGTGTTTGGAGTAGCATGTGTTTCCCCTCTTCATAGGTTTCAGGAGTAAGGAAATGAGTCCTGCCCAGCCATTCTCTTCGGCAGTTCTGCTTTCCTCTAAGTAAGCAATGGCAAATATGAGATGGGAGAGAGATACATCTGAACTCATGCAATCTGTCACAGCACAGCATCTCCCAAGCACAGGCTTTTTACCCTTGGATCTATCCCATCTCTGTCTGCACAGCCATATTTCAAGGACTTGTCATGGGTCACATCTGCCAGCAATCATGTGGAAGAAATGTAGAAAAAGAGCAACATGCATTAGCTCTGCTCCCTCCTGCAGTACTACTGGGCTCTTGACAAACAGCAGAAGTCCCACACTGAAGACAACCAGCCTAATCCCCACTCCAGAGAAGCAACTGGGAAGCCACCATGAGCTTAAGTGGACATTATCCTACAGGATCAGAGAATTGTGAACCTCCCTCACACAAAAGGAGGTGAGGATCTGAGGCATAGCCACACAGCTCCCCAAAAACATCAGCCCAGCAAGGAGACTCTAAACACCTCAGCAAGCAAGGGCACCATGTTTTACCACTCAGAAGCATTGCCTAGGAAAAATAGCAGTGGATTTGGAACTTGTTCTGTATTCCTGGGCATCTATCAGGCCAGGTGAAGCAGACCTGCACTCCATCCTACCTGTTTTTGTTTTGAGCTTCAAAGCCCTGGGCCTCCTTGGCCATGCAAGAGCAGATTGTCTCTACCAGTTCTCCCAGTGACTCCAACAGCTCCCAGAACTACCAGTTTAATTGCACTTGATCTATACAGGTCATTTACACTTTAGCAAAAAGTCTGGTATACTTTGGAAGCCTATGATTTAATACATATGTGCAATCTACCTTCAGATTGGACATCTACTGGGAGAAGTATGCTCTTTTGTATATGGCTTCTCGGCCAGGAAATGCCAGATTTCTGGGAATCAGGTTTCTGCCAGGAATCTAGGAGCTCTGATTATGGTTAAAATGGACAAGTAAAGAGACCACTGTAAATTGAAAGAAGAGTGGCATCAGCCTTTCAGAAGTAAAGGTAGATAAGAGTATTTTTTTGGATCTTTCACTCTCAATGATCTGTTAAATTGGACTGTGGTCTCAGGACTGCTTTTTCAGAACGATTCCATTTTTCTGTGCTATAGGGAAAAATAACCAAGGAAGACATGCAACAAAAAAAAAACCTCCAAACTTAACAAAGTTAGACAATGGAGTACAAAAATCAAGCACTTCTAAGTGAAGATTTATTTAGTCTTTGTAAGTGAAGTTCTACCATCCCATAATACCAGCTCTATAAAAGAGTACCAATGTTCCTTGTGACCATTTAGGAGCATTAACCGCATCTGGAAAAATATCTTACCGAAAAGTTTTGTAAAGTATTAGAAGAGTTGGTAGAATCTTTTCTTGTGTGAGATCAAAGAGCCATAAAAACCAGCTGGTACTGACACAAGCATCTTTTGAAACATAGAGACCTGATACACAAAACTTCTCTCTTCAACCAAGGCAGATGGCCAAGTATTGAAGATACAGGTTATGCCAGAATGTTTGGAGCTGAAACGGAAGCAAGACCAGTGAAACATTCAATATCTTTGCAGTAGTCTCTTTTACAGTTTTGGTTTTGGTTTGGTTTGGTTTTGGTTTTGGTTTTTTGGTGTTTTTTTCTTTTTTCTGGGCTTTTTTTTTTGTTTTTTTTTTTTTTCATTCAGAAAGTTCAGCACAGAAGAGAGGCTTGCACATTTTCTGTTGAACGCCTTTCTCAAAACAAGGTACAGTAGCTTGAAGAAAGCACTAAAGCTTATTGAAAGATTCATACCAAGGCATTATTTTCTTATTATAAAATGTTCCATATATATGCTATGAACAGGAAATATTGAACACAAATAACATACAAACAAAAAACCCTCAAAATCCCAGCAATGGGAAACTGATACCGAGTCTACTCAAGTTAGTGGGAAGTTTGCCCAATGTTTCCAGGGAAATCTAGATTTCATCTGCCTCATAAGAACTCAGTCCTGAACTACAAAAATAATTAACTAAACACTCTGGACATGAGGAATAACAAATAAAAATCAGGAAAATCATACACTGTTTCATGTCATATTTACAGGTGTTATTCTGGAAAAAGGGCAAGAATAGGAAGATTGATTGGTTCAAGCCAACTATGATCACTAAAAGCCAGCATTACACTGAGCAGTAACAGCCATGAGTTAGCCATCCAACTGATAACTGACAACACAATTTGTAATTTGTTGTAATTTGCCCATTTGAGATGTCTTCTTCCAGTTGCTAACAGCATATATGAAGAACTGATGGACAGATGATAAAAACAGGGACAGAAGCACTTTGCACACATCAAGAATTCCTTTAAAAATCAATCCCCAAGAGCCCATAGGCTTCTTTACCTGCACAATTCAAATTGCTCCAAAAAGAGCTGCACCACTACTAATGCATGTGGTATGTGAAGCTAGAAAATTTTGAAACATTTGAACTGATGTTAAATCTCTGATAATATTTAGATTAAAACCCCTTTGAGGTACAGACAATGTCCTGCTGTATTTATGCAGTGCCTAGGAAAACTTGCGAGGGGAATGAAAAAAAGACTGAGGTTATGACAACTTTTCTGGGTCTATTTCAGTGAGAATTTCTGTTTCTATTTCTGCTGTTCCTACTTCTAAAGTGGATGACTCAGACTATGTTGAAAAAAAAAAAAAGCCCAGAAGCAAAATTGGTTATTCATGGTCCTTTTCCATATATAGGTAGGATATTAATATGACCTAAGTTTTATAAACTCCTCTGAGTAAAGAAGTAGAAAATAAGTGGCTAGGATTATCCACAGAAGCTGTCTCTGCATGGTACTTTTTCCAGGGACCTGTAAATTTGCAGCTAGGGCAGAAGTAGCTGTTGGCTCTTTGCACTGGATGCACAGTGCTGGTAAGAGCAGAGAAAGCCTTGGACCTTCTTTGTGCTACTGCTGTGGTATAAGCAGATTTCATATTGGACTGCAGTTACATCCCAGTAACTTGTTCAGTGTTCAAGAAAGCCTCGGCTTTCACACTCAGCCTTCCTGGTTTGCTACTGTGAAAGTGGATTGCTGCTCTGTGTTACAGAGAGTGGAAAGAGTCGGTGTAATCCAACCTTACAAATTCCTCTGTGCCTGCTGCTTATGTCTCATGAAGAGAGCCTTGCTGAAGGGGTGCAGAAGTTGTTTGCACTCCCAGATAAATGAGAGCTCAGGGCACACTATGGAACAGGCAGAGCTTCTCAGTCCTCAGTGTTTTAGTTTAATACAAAGGACTCCAAGAATTATTCAAATAAATCCAAATGCTTGCAATCTCTTTTCATCCTAGTACCTCCTCCTTGAGAGTATGTCTTCTGTGCCAGTTGTGTGGACATACAGTTTCTGAAGTCACTTCAGTTATTCTAGTGATTTCATAATTGTCACAGAAGTGGTAATCCCCTCTCTTATAGCTGATGAAATGTCTGAGTGGTACTATAGGATTGCAAGGATTACAGCAGAAGTTTTTTAAACCTCAGGTTTTCTAAAGCCCCTCAGTTTTATCTACACCTCCCTCTATCCATTTCAGATAATAGTATGTTTTTAGGTTTGTCTGGGTGAGTTACTGAGGTGGGATTCATGGATATTTGCAGCATCACCTGGTAACTACAGCAATTTTACTCAACATTATACATTTCCAGTCATTTGAAGACATTTGCTCCTGGATGCAGCTGCCAGAAACAAACAATGACACCTGAAGCTCCAAGAGAAGACTTTTAATTCTAACAGAACATGCCCAGGAAATACCAATCAATTCATATAGTAACTGATCATCTTAACCTTTAAAAACACTAACTAACAGCTGTGCACTGTCTCTTCTTCCAGAAATGACTCCAGATCCCTTTTGACCTTGTGTACACTATTCACTACTATTGTAGATTTTGGCAGTTTGCTTCATACTTTTAATTATACCCTGTGAGCAATGAAAGTCATCCCGAATAGTTTACAGCCCATGTCTCATCTGCAAGCTGTAACCTCTTTCTTTGGAATTAGCAACAAGTCACACAAACTTTTATTTGAAACAACCCATTCCTTTTCTGGTGTATATTGTGCTGTATTTCCTGAAAATTCCTATCCATTCCAGTTGCAGTAGAACTTCAGTCTCCACTGACTTGAACCCAATGCAGACATCCACGCCATAGATCCTAGATTTTTAAAGCCTGAAGAAGTAATTGCATTGTCTAGCTTAAATTCCTGTAAAATTAAGGCCATAAAATTTTACTTAGCTATTTGCAGTGTAAGGCCTAACACATTGCACTAACTAGAATGCATATTCTTCTATTTTCACTAAAAGTTAATATGAAATACAGTCATGATTGCATTTCTCAGCTTCCATATTCCTTACACAGGCCTGTAAATGACTCCTCAAGGTATTAGGCATTTGAGAATCAGATCATAATGCTCAAATGGTTGTAGTCTTCCCTGATCAATTTTCATGTATCCCTATGGGATCACAACAACTCTGTGCAATGCTACAGGCTGGGGGGAAGAGTGGATGGAAAGCTTCCTGGCAGAAAGGTACCCTGGGGTGCTGGTGGACAGCTGGTTGAACATGAGCCAGCAGTGTGTGTCCAGGTGGCCAAGAAGGGCAAGGGCATCCTGGCATGTATCAAAAATAGTGTGACCAGCAGGACCAGAGCAGGGATCGTGTCCCTGTACTTGGCACTGGTAAGGTCACACCTGGAGTCCTGTGTTCAATTTCGGGTCTGTCAGTG
>VYXB01009876.1:0-22285 GCA_013397135.1 Pachyramphus minor | reverse complement strand
TTTAAAAGATGTGCAGATGTGGCACTTGGGAACATGGTTTAATGGAGGACTTGGCATTACTGCATAAACAGTTGGCCTTGATGATCTTAAAGGTCTTTTCCAGCCTAAATGATTCTATGATTCTGTGCTACCATGCCTATATGCATCATGATTTAATTTTCTATTTTCAGGTTTCAGTAGAGTTTTACTGCAGTCTCTATATACTCTCTGGAAGAGAAAATTAAATAGATTCATGACAAAAATTATTAGCATACTGTTACGGAGCTTGGAAGGGATCTTGCTCAACCTGATTTTTGATAAAATAAATTATTTCAGATAGGGTTTATTTTTCTGATTCTTTGGTTAAGCAAATTGTTGTTTATTGATGAAAATATTCACCTTCAGATTGCAGAAAGCATATGAAAATATTCATTTATTTGGGGTGAAAAAAAATTAAAAATGGTTCCAAAATGGGAAAAAAGATATATTACAGTTGCTTTTGAAGAGGAGTTTCATCTGAGACCTTGCACTGTGAACAGCATCTGCAAGAGTGGCAGCTTCAGATTCTTGGGCTGACATTACAGACTTCTTGAGATATTTCAGACTGGCTTTTGAAAAGCTATCTCACTGTGAGATATCTTTTCCTAAAAATGCAGAAACAGTTTATGTTGATGACAGAATAGAAATACAAGAATAATCACTCCCTGTCCTGTATTTAGATCACAGTTCTCAAGTATCCAGCTTGGGTGAGAGAAACGAGTCAGAGGTAAATAGTCGAAAGCAAGTTCTTGCAGAATTTGGTATTTTTGCAATATTTGTTACAGAATTAGAGCATAAAATATTCTTCATCCTCCTCTATCTCCAACTCCTGTGTTATATGTCTTACTTTGCCTAAAATTGAATGCTTAGGTATCTGTTCAATTTTAGTTTGACTTTAAAATTTTGCTTCCATTTCATATCATTTTCAGTTCTCAAGAAAGTTGTCCCAGTAAGTTGGAACGTTGCAAATTATCTCCAGCACAATTTAATAAGCAGAACCATGACATAAAAATCTGCAAGAGAAGTAAATACACCGTTCCAGCTGAGGGAGCCAGAGGTCTCATTGGTATGATCAAGTGCATGAATTGCACAAGCTATTTCTATTTCTGAAAGTTGTGCTTGTCCTAATTTATTTAGGATCTTGGAGTGAGCATGAAGCATTTTGGTATTGATGGAGGCATAAAAATCTTTACAAAGCCGTAGCAATCTGACACAGGAGTGGCTTAGTCATGCAGTATTATAACATTTTCTTCCTTGGAGGAAGGATCAAACACAACATAATCCATCATAAAGATTCTTTAGGATGATGATTTGTAATCCTGTTATTTTTCTTCTTCCTTTCCAGTATTGATATGAACTGGTCCCCACAAAATTACTATGTGATTAAAAGAGAAATGTAAAGAATCATAGAATATTAAATTATTATAGACTGACTCTTGCCCTCTATCCTACTTGTTGTAAGCTCTGTTATGCAATTGAATGTAGTAACATAAATAGGATATAGGCCCTCTTTATCTTCTTGGAAGAAGTTAGAGCGTATTCAAAAGATTTTTGGTATGTGTGTTACTTTATCTTCATTATAAAAACAACTTGGATGTGGGCTTTGGGGGAATTTATAGTTTCTGCATGACACAATTAAATTACAAATGTCTCATTAGAGACTGCCAGTGTACCTCAGATAATGACTCTAAAGTATTCATCTCAAAGCTCATTTCCAGACTGTTTTTCTTTTGAACTCATTGTACTTGAGGATTGTACTAACTTTTATGAATATGTTTTTAAGGGACACTGTCCTTTGGGGCACTGTTCTTTATGGCACACCATAAATATTGGTGTGCTTCGAATAAAAGTTGTTAAGAGTCCAGAGAGTAGAATAAGGAGAGAGGCTGCAAAAGGGAAGCATAAAACCAATTGAACCAGCAAAGCCCAGTTACGAAAACTTTTGTCAAACACATGATCAAGAGAAAGTAGTCTTGAAGACATAGATACTTTATCCATTGCAAACTGCAATTAAACCACAATTTCAGATAGTGAAACAACTAGAATAAGAGAATATATTTGCTATGATTCACTTCACAAAGGAAGTTTAGCAGCAGTTATTTCCAATGCCAAGGAAGTTTACAAAGTAGTCCCCTTGGTGAATGTTTTCTTATATTTTGGCTTTGTGCCTTTGGCACCAATGATACACTTGATTACTGAAAAAGTAAATATTAATGAATTGGAAGCTATCTCTTCTCCCCCAGCTATATAGACTTAGATTACTTGCTGGGTTTGGGGTTTTTTTTCTAGCTCTTAAAAAATACCACAAAGCTGTATTATTCTGTCTTTCACATATTCCAGGAAATGGATAAATCAGAACAATGCATCCTTTGTATGAAAGCTCAAGAAAGAATTTCTGGTCCTTTTCATGTAGAACATCCTTTTTAGGAAAACCGATGCCTTGTTTGTAAAGAATGAACTGCTGTTTTATATTAAGTAGGGGTAACCTACTTAAATTTAGTTGTCTTTAATGACTGCACTGGGGAGGGAAGACACTGGTCATCCTAAGCTGCTTTGCCTTCATGTCTGAAGGGAACATAGCATATCATTTGTGTAGAAAAAAAGAAAGTAGTTCTAAGTTCTGTAGATGTAGAGTGAAAGAGGCTTTTTATGTCCTAATACCTCTGTTCCATTCCTCCTGATATCAAAGAATTGAGCCCAGTAGCAGTATATTTCTATTAACATCCAGAAACAAAACCCTGAAATCAACAAGCATATAAAAGAGCCTTCTCTCTCAGATCTGGATGATACATACACACTTACCACTTTGGAGAAATCAGTTGTAGTACAATCTATGTCATCAGTCATTTCTTGAAACAGTGATAAATGAATGTGAGGAACCCTATGCATTAGAAAAACCCAGCCAGGCACATACAACTGTTAAGGTTAGGATGTCTTAATTTTGTTTGAAATTTTCCCTGAGTTCATACCCTGTTCAGAATTCATGGGCTAGAAATTTTAGCTAATTTTCCTACTGTTAACTCCAGGTATCAGTTATTTTCTGAAGAAGAATGGTGTGAAAGAACAGGCCCTGCTTTTTGCAGTGGCTTATGACCTCTATCTTTCATCCATCATTTTTGTTTCCAGGAGCATGACAGGACACAAATGTTCAACCAGTGTGTCAGGAGAGAACATCAGCATCATTTTAAACCTATCCAGAGTGAATAGATATGAAAAGAGAAAATCAGAATACGGATGTGTCTGTGTAGGGAAATGATCCATGAACAGCTAATATAAAGCACTCCACTATCCAGTAACTGTTATTTTCTGGTGCACTCAAGCTCACATGGCTGTGGAGAAAAGTTGATACATGCAAACATTTAAATCTCAGAAATCGGCAGGCAAACAGAAGGAAATTAAGGTGTTCCAGTCTCATAGCTATTTGTGAGCCTGACTCATGAATGCAATACTGTACCACTATCTTTTAACAAAAAAATAGCTTTTCCTCCCCTTCCCTACATTTGGTAATTCCAAGGGAGGCTGCATGTGCTATATCAGATTGTGGCTAGTAGTGACAAGAGTGATACAGCAGTAGGCTTTCTTAAGGACGTTAGGAATGTTTAAAAGGGCTAAGTAGGTCAAAAAGGCATTTAAAATATTCCAAAGGCAAGCTAAGAGAAATGGCCTTTTGGACGCTTCAGAGCAGATACTCTAGAGAGCTCAGTATCTAGCAGCTCCTTCTTAGGCACTTAATGGCAAGGCTGGGCTTTCCAGAGTATTAAGCTCCACAGCCCGTTCACCAGGATTAGGAGCCCTGCCCAGCTAGAAGCAGGGCTTTCATTTTTCAGCCCTAGATCTCTTTGCAAGTCTAATATTAAAGTATCAGGGAAATATTTTCTAATAATTGGTTTTATTAAGCAAAAAAACCCAAACCCACAGTATTTCCTGGAAATCTGGCAGGTCTCACACTATAATAGTAGATAGCTAATGTCCCTGCAGATCAGGTCTTGCACTGTGAAGTAAAATTATATGAGATGAGAGTTACCTGTAATACCCATGGCAGTCTGATTGCCCGAATATTGTATTTAAATATTCAGATATAAGCAACAATCTTTCCTTTATATTTGAGTACAGGAAAGATTTATATAGCTATAAGTGAAACCATTCTTCTGGAATAAATATGGTTCTAAAGTTTAGAAATCCTCAGGCTATTCTCTAAACAAAGATGTGGGAAACTATTACTGTTTATATTAAATATTCCCATGTGGATCTTTTGGTCCTTGTGGAATATGAATGGCAATCTCTTGTAAAATCCCTACTGGACCTGTCAACACATTTTATATGAGGCATCCCAGATACAGAGAGAAGTGGAGCATGCATGTCAGGGGACATACCTGGTTCCTTAGGAATTCCTCACCCTCTGCTGGCAGATAGGTTTTCTGAGCCCACACAGATATCAGAGCAAAATCACTAAAGTGATTTTTCATGGGGGAGGAGATGATACACTCTTTCTTATTATCAGCTTGGTGAAACAGGAGAACCACTCCTGATTTAGAGAAGGAACTTGAAACTAAAAGGTTTGTCCTGTGCCACAGAGTGACTGTTCTCATAAGTGCCATTTTCTACAGTCAGTGCACACACTTACCAGGCTTCACCTTGAACCTTACTATTTTTGTCTGCTGCCTTAATGGAAAGCTGTCCGAGAAACGATCTTCTTCTTTAAAGACTAAATTAATTCCTGGACTATTTATAAGTCTTTCTGCTTGTGGCAATATTTTTCATCTCTTTAAACTTCTCCTCTTCCTAGTACTTCTCCCTCTCTTCCTCCTGAGTGTATTTGTGGAAAGCAACCTTGTCCTCTCTCGGGTTTTACTGCATTGCTGACCAAGGTCTTCTGGTCTCTTCTTCCAAGACAGGATCCCTAGTGGGCCCTTTGGTAGGGTGGTTCAGTGAGCTCTTCTCTGCTCTTATTCCCTGTGAGTCTGGTCACAGATATTAAAAAAAAGAGATAGGTTCAAAATACACCAGAGGATCTCCTTACACTACCTTGGAGAAGGCCCTACCAGAAACACTTCAACTGGTAAACTGCAAGCTTGCCTTCTCATGGTCAAGAATTCATTTCAATTTCCACAGTATTTTTTCATTCTTCTATTACTTCCAGATGATGAGATCTGACTTTATCGTTTATAGCACTTATACAATTAAGTGAGAGGTGAATCAGGGCCAGGTTGTTTGCCAAAAAAACAAGTAAAACTGAAACACTTCATGTCAATGTTTATTTTCACACTCCTCTTGAAGAAATATCTAGGTCAGCTACACCAAACTTTGACTTCAGAATGGCTTGTATAAGGCTTGTGCTCAAGCTATCTTGTTTATACCTTTTTGAATGTTTTCTCCAGACACACTTTAAGCTCAAAGTATACTGACCAGTGAGAATTAAAACAAAAATCAGACTAAAAGTTCTTTGCTGTTTCTGTATATAAAGAAATAAAACAGTACTTACACTGTGCATGTCTGATATTAGCTTTATTTTGTATCTACACAAAGAAAAGTTCTTATTTTATAGGAAATGTTTCTTCCTTGAAATTAATGGCAAAATTCCTACTTATTTCAGTGGATTAGGATTCCTTTCACAGAGTCTGATTTACTACTTCACTGCATGAGTAGTACTCCAGGGTAGCTTTACTGAAATCACTGGAATTCCCTTGGCATTAAAGCAGTGAAATCAGAAAAAAAAAATCAGAGTATAGAGAATCATAACAATTTTTACTGAAATGAAAGGATTACAATTGAAGCATAACAATAATAAGTTTTTGGTAAACATCAACTAACTGAGATGTCCTAGACTGGCTCATTAGACAGATGCATACTGCTATAAAAACCAAAAATAAATACATTTCATGTATTCATACCATTTTATAAAACTGGAATCTTGCATAGACAAAACAGAGAAACTGCAAAGGCTTACATCACTGCTAAATGACTTCTCTTTTAAAAGTACTCAACGTGTTTTAGACCAAGAGCCAAATTCTGCCCCTTGATATGCACATGCAAATTCCATTAAAGTAGCTGGAACTGCACATTCATACTTGTGGGAATGATTTGGCTGTGTAAAGGCAATTCTGGGAGCATTGACTGCAAGGGCTGCTCAAGAATTTACCAGTGAAAATGCTTTTTGTTTTATTTTGTTGTCAAAAACTGTTGATTTGTCAAAACTAAACATTTCTGCACAAATATATATAACTTGTTTGACAACGATCACATTTGAGGTCAAGGAAAAGGAGAAAGCTAATGTCCACAGAACAGTCAACAAGCACTTAAGCCAAACTCAGGGCTAGCATTCATATTTCTGCTTTCCCAGACATACTCCTTTCTCTTCCAGTCCATGATGAATCCCTTCACTGGGATAAATCATCATCAGTCTTCCTCACTGGAGCTATTTCATACAGCTCTATAAACTCAATATTAATTGGACAAAGAGGCTGCCTAATCATCACTTCCTCATCTCATAGCTTTGTGCTCCCGTCAATGAAAACAATTACTTTAACTCTTCTTTCCTTCCAGAGGATTGTCCCCTTAACAGACACTTGTTCTTGATTGAACAAGGCACTGGCATAACTAATACCTGCCACAAAAGGAGAAAGGGGAAAACTTTTGACTCATCAGAAATGGTCATGCGATGAGATATTTGTTTTCTTGTGAATTCCACTCACCCCCTTAAAAATACTAGTGAAATAGTACTTGGTTTTGGGTTTGTGTTGACCATGTATATATTTGTCTATACCAATAATTTTGTATATATTTGCTTTCCACCTCTAGTATTTCAGGAACAGAATTAATACTTCACTAAGTTCTCAGTTTTCAAGGTACTTGGGGATACAAACTAAGCGACAAAGGTTTTACATGTATACATATAAGACCAACAGCAGGAGAGACACCATGATTCTGCTAATGCTGTTTGCCAAAGCAGCTGACACCATAGGTGGGAGGACTAGTTGGGATGAGAGGAATTTAACACTAATAGTGCATTTTATGGATGGCTTATCTGGCTGACCTTTGGAAGGCAGCGTGATAGATTAAAACGCAGCTTGTCAGAAGCGCAGCCAGTAGGTTGGGATCTAAATTCATCCCCACGTCAGGGAGTGAGGCTAAAACAATGCCTATATGCCAGTCCTGCTTAGTCCTTTCTGTATGTGAGCCGCAGGGTGGTGTTTTCATGCCCCCACCTCATCAAGGGTAGTACAACAGAGTTTTTATGTGACATAAATATAATTTCAATCATAGTACTTTTTTTGTATGACAAATGCTAGTGTGATCAAACATGCCTTCTATTTCCCAGTTGGGGCATCTCAAAAAGGGCCCTGTGAGGCATTTTTGCTGGCTGGGAAACACAGGGGACAGGGCTTACAAGATAAACAAGCTTAGCCCTAGATCTTTGCACAGGCTGAATTTCACTATATGCCATTAAAAGCAGCAATGGTGACTTTTGGTCACTATTAACCCCTTCAGGAGTAACTCCTTAACTGTTTTTTAAGAGATCCTTATGGTTTGTCAATGAAGTTCAAATTTATTCCTCTATATTTTTTTTTCAAAACTGTTTTCTTCCTCTGTACTGATGGAATTGCTTTTTGCTACTTTTAAGTCCCGTCCCTTCCCTTCATCTTTGAGTCTTTTAAATTTTAACAATTTCACTTCTAACTGAAGTCTAGAGCCTGTAGGGAAATGCTTTCCCTTCAGCTGGGCCTCTTCCTATCTTATCAAATAATATTAGCTTGCACTCCATTTATACCACATAAAGCCTCAGAAACTCCCATAGCTTTTAACCTGTCATGCAGATTAAGACCTCGTTGAATTTCATACCACCTTCAGCATGATCATGTTACCTAATGCTAAAGATTTTGGGGCAACAAAATCAGTACTGATACAGAATGAAAGCAGAGGGATCTTTTATCATGGTGCTGTTTGTGGCTTCATTTGCCAGAAAGAGAATTTACTGCCTGATAAATTAATTTCAGTCTGGTCTGTGTTTCAGCATGTGCTCTGTCTGGACAAAGCATGCTTTGCATTTCCCCTCACAAACTGATTGCATGGCCTGTGCTTCTGAGATTGAATGAATATGTCTATTTTCAATAGATAAAACATAGGTATTTGAGAATTAACAAAATGTGTGCGTGCATGTACATATGCAGACATTCATACATATGTACTTATTTACTTTATAAGTCTGTACAGGATGAATGAGCATACACAGGTGCAGGAATAACATTCACCTACATCTTTTTCTGGGTCTTCTCACATGTTTTCAAAAAAGTGTTCAGAGAGAAACAACTGAGGGAACACACTCTTCTCCTTCATCAGTGTTTACAGCACAATAGCAGCTATAGGTGACTATTTCCAGACTGGAAACTTTTGGTGTGACCACTGTATACACTGTGTAAAAGACCAGCCCTGCCATAGGACCTTTACAGCTGAAGCGAGATAAAGTTCTGTTATTCTAGTTTTATTAGTAAGAAACAGAAATACCAAATGACTTGTTCTCAGTCGCATAGGAGAACAGCCACAAACTTCTGTCACAGCTAATACCTCTGCTACTAGTTCTGTCTTTGAGGTCTACAGTTCTGGCAATATTTCTAGTCACCTTTCACAGATAGAGAAAATCCTGACAAAGACAGAAGAAAAAAAAAGACCTCAGACTTACACAGCACGCATCCCTCAAGTATATGAGCATCTCACAAAAGTTTTGTGTTTGTCCTAATAACAAGCCCCTCAAATGGGATGTAATGTACTGCTGACATAGAGATGGGGGGCAGAGGCATAGATTGTGGGCAGGAGCTGCCTATGGCAGTTGAGGGAGTGCAGAAGTTGAATGCAAATTTTCCCCAGGTTTGACCTGGAGCTGTAGCATTTTGTTCACTCTTTCTGACTGGGTGCTTAGCTAATTACCTAGAAGGCTTTATCAGCCCATTACAAGACCTCCCTACAAGACAGCATCAATTAACAAACCCTTTGATGAATTTCTCCATGTATTTTCTTTCACTTTTAAAATTACTCTTTCTATTCCGAAGGATCAGGCCACAGAATGACACCATATCATTTTCCTGTTGGAAGTACAGCTTGTTGTGTTGACAGACTTGTTTAGGGAACAGGAAAGGTGGGAAATGAGTAAGAGCAATGACAACTCTCTCCCAGCACATGGTGCAATTCCCTTCCTGGTGGATGTGGAGGGGGAGTGCCCCACTTGACCTGCCCCCTCTGAGCCCCATTTCCTTCCCTGCTGCCTGCCAACCCAACATCAGCAGCCCTTGGACTGGGCGGGATGAGGCTCTCCCTCTGCCAAGCCCAGATAGCCACTCAAAGGACTTCCCTGTGTCACGTCTGTTGTAAATTCCGCCATGCTTTTCCTGTGTCTGCACAACATCTCAGCTCATTAGGAAGACATGAGATAGCAGAGGGCCCGATACGAAGCGTTTTGGATCCCCCCAGCCCGGTAGATCCTCCTTCTTGTACCATGCATGGGACCCTTAACTTTAACCCAGCCGTGCCTTTTGTCTGAAAGGGAGAGACTATTTATGAGGAGTCATACAAAATAAACACAGAGAGTTCACCATAAAATATGACAACCACTTTAAATAATGTTGACTTAATTAAACTTTAAACTTTATTTATATATTTTATGGCCGTAGTGTGAGCTCTTCTCGGATGTTTACTTCAGTGAAAAATCCATCATGTGAGGGCCTTGAAAGGAATTAATCCCCTTACCCCTGGCACAGAACTCAGCTCCAACAATTCAGATCTAAATATTTAGTGATGGATGATACATGTTTATAGAACAGAGGGCAGCATGACATTTAAATGGGATCCGGGGTTGCTATAGTGAGTGGACATTGTGGAAAAGAAACTGGAAGCTGAAGCCATGCCAGTTATCGGAAGCCAATAAGTCAGCCCCTTTTTGCCTGATTTTTCCCTCCCATCTATCCCTTCTGGCTTTTCGAATGCTTCTTCACAGAAGGTTACGAGTGATTTTCCAAAGGAAAAGTTCTGCTGACTCTTGTACATTTGGTAGTGCATCCCATGGTTAAACTAATAGCCTTGTTGGGTGTCAGCCAAAGGTTACAGGCCTCTCAAAATATTCTTGGAAAAAAAAAAGAGTTTATCACTGAACTGAAGTTTCTCATTAGTAACCCTGTGTTGTCTAATCTGTGAAATTACATGATTAACTCTTTTGCAGAGACAGCTTCAGCCAGAGTTTGCAATCCCACAGGAAGTTATTAAAAGTATCACCGAGATAATTTCCCTGCTTTGTACTTGGCCCTTAGGGTAAAGGAAATACATCATTAGATGAGTACTTTATAATAAAGCTATAGATCACTAACAATTATTAAATGGCTGTCAAGAATGATTATTATTTTAAAAGTTGAGCACTGTGCAATTTGAAAAAACAAATAAAAAACCTTGAAAGCAATTACTTCCTTTGTTTTTGTACAGAAATTTAAAACATGCCTTCACCCCCATTCTCTTTGAAGTGATTATTGGAATATAATCTTTCTCTGTACACAGCCATCTTACCTTCAACATTACTTTCTGAAACTCTAAAAATACTCCTATGGAAAGCCACAGCTTGGGAGGATATTCCTTGCTGACACAGAGGATAGCAGGGTCTCTTTGCATTAGCTGAGAACAACACTTCAATGCATGAGCCCTGAACCCTTAATGCTTCAAGTTACTGAAGTGGTGGTGGTGGTTTTCACCCAGAAGCAATCCTTGGTTTTGGTGACAGTTGAACTGAGGGCTATCTGGGACACAGGAAGCCTGCCCATCATGTATTATAGCTGAAGTCAATTGCAGATGTTTTACATTATTTGTTGTACTTGGTTTTGGCTTTCTAATGAGTTCCTCCCAGATCAGTGGGTGGTTTAGTTCACATCTTTTCAGAGGAGAGGTAACAATTCAGATCTTTATTAGCTTCCCCAGCTACCCAGCTAGTTACCAAGACTTTTTTTCTTTTTTTTTAACCATTAGTGAAGAAGTGAAGTGGTGAGAAGAAGGAAATGCTGACAATCTGACAATGCCTGTGAAGTCAGTAAGGCTGTGACGCTCAGCTGGTGACACAGTTACCCTGCAAGGATGGCCATGTAGCATCTGGCTGAATTGTGTAAAAGACAAATAGTCATGAGAGGTTTGACAGAGGTGAAGTGCATGGAAGCAAAAGCCGACAAGCACTCTGTTGGTCCTCAAATCATATTCAGCTGAACAATTCTCCCTTATGGGGTTCAGATGTAAGCCAGCAGAACACTAAGCTGGAATTGGAGAAAACATAATTTGCACAAACAGAAAAGGAAGACTGCTATCAGGCATCTCTGAGAAAGATTATCCAAGTTCCTGTGAAAAAGCCAGAACTTTCATAAAAGTTGATTTTAGATTTAACTACGAAGCTCTAAAGGCCCAGCCCTGAAGTGCATAGCAGGACCATGCTTGCAGGACAGGTTTTGTGATTGTGTCACATTATGGGCCTCACTATGACTAGTGCACCCATTTGTTACAATCTAGAAGTTAAGAAACAGTGTTTTGAATCAGAAAAGCTGAAATCTAGGTTCAGCTGCATAAATGCACTAAGAGGTGAAGAGATTTGCTCTTTCTAGACTGCTTTTTTTTTGCTTTCTTTCACTAATAACTTTTTCCTGAGTTTAAATAAGCCATAATCTCCTAGGAGTCGATTGACTTGCATATATTATGAAAATAATATATGCTTATACATTTTCAATATCAGTGCAGTTTCAGAAGAAGGAAGAACTTAGTGCTACCTTGCTGCTCACTGACTGACTCCATTCTGTATCATTTGCATTGGTTACAACTGGTATGCTCTTTAAGTGTTTGGAATAAAATTCACTCCAATCTGCTCATTCTTTGTTTCGGAAACATGGTCTGACAATGGCTTGAATTAATCCCTAATGCTTTTAATTATCAACCTAATGATCAACATGTCTAAATCTTTTCAAAACGCTTGAAGAGGGGAGGAGAATTTGTCTAAATTGTTGCAACATGAAAATGTATGCAGCATATTCTTCTTATTTTAGTTCTAGCTTGTAAAAATAAGATGACTGGAAGCCATTCCAAAGAGCATGGTAGGATAACCCAGTGTGTGGAACCTTTCATGATCTTCAAGTGACAGAGAAATATTTTTTACTGCATTGTGTAGTAAAGAAAAAGAAGACCGATGCAATTTCCCCTAATGTTTGTTAATCAATTAAAAAGAGACAACCTAATATTTCCTCAAAAATTTTAGACACAAAAGGTTCTGGTATATATTCAGACTCATGCTCAAATAAATGCAACCTGAATTTTTTGAGGTTTGTTTATTACCACTGTAAGACCTGAGTTTTAACATGAGGTGAGAAAACTCTTGAAGATCTGTTGGGAAGAAGTTTGCTATGAGACATGCAAAAGGTAGCTATGAAGGAGAAATCTATAGCCAAATAGGAACAGTTTAAACTGTCTATGCAAGCATCCGTATTTTCATGGGAGAACTTTCATGGGTCCACAAACTGGAAAACATTGAAAATATTGATGTACATTCTATATGCATAGCTTCCAAATGGGAAAACATCACAAAGCAAAAGCCAAATATGTTAACAGAAAATCTCTCACTCCAGTCTCTTACTTTGAATTTGGATGTTATAACATAGATGTCTGAATTTGTAGAAGATAACCAAGTGTGCACTCCAGAGCTGATTGAGAAAGCAATATAAACAAAATTCTTACTTGGGAGATGAATGCAGAGTGTAATTTTCTTCACGTAGTTAGACATTCTCAGGAGATGTATTCTGGCTGATGTTAATGATAGAACACTGACTTATAAAATTAGGGAGATCTGCAGCTGTATATGACAAAATAAATACAATTGGTTACCAATAAAATGACAATTCTTACAGGGAGAGGTTTGCCATCCTCACATGGAATAGCAAGTACCTAATTTTGCCATTTGTTTCTGATGTGCATGGGGTATCTGTCCAGGAGATACATGAATTTTCCTTTGGTTTTACTGTGAAATTTGCCTTTACATGCCTGGGAGCAGTTTTCATTTGGCTTTCATTTGAAAACCAACTTGTCAGAGATAAGAACTGAGCAAAATGCTCCTTTCTGCAGTATTGAGTTATTTTCCTTCTTGCATGACTGATTTTTCTTATTTCTGTTATCCAAGAAAGAGATTACTCTTTACACATAGAAAATATAAATCCAGCATCTAATCGAAGTTGTATTTTAAATCACTACTCTTCCTTTTTCAGAAGTTTCGTATAACTGTTCTTTCTCTAATTAAAGGATATTGCCCTATTAATTTTAAATTGCTTTTGTGGGTCCCCTGTCTATCTGTTTTGAGAGATACTGGTCCTGTCTACTTTCATCCTAAACGCAATTTTATAAGACAGTGAAAGCTCTTGCTCTGTATGTATCCATGGCATTTGCAGAAAGTGATAAAATCTGTTTCTTCTGCTGGAGAAGGAGGAGGAAAACTCTCCTCTGACAGGAACAGATATTTCCAAGTGCATCTCCTTTCTCTGTCACTAAGGTGCTGTTCTGCCTCACTGAAGGCAGTAGGAACTCAGTGGTTCCCAGCTCAGGGTCAACCTCCTATCTTCTAATCACACTGCTTCCAGTAAAGGTGAGAATGTTGTAATCATACCAAAGGCTCGTTCTTTAGAATGTCAACATCTTTCCTGACAGAGAGGTAGGAGAGAAGGGCCTTTCTTCTCTACTAGTGGGGACCTGGCACCTTCTAATGCCATAATTTGAGTGGGGTTTGAAGATGAAGAGAAGTGGAGGAGGAAAAATCAAAAAAAATATCTGCTAGAACAGATGTGCAAAAAATCCCTGAAAAACTCAACCCTTCATTGAGCATTTCCTTTACACTTTTTGACTTTGCAGGCCACCCATTTTTTAAAGCAAAAGGTATCAGTTCATTTCTGCTTTTTTTTTTGCCAAAGCAGAAAATAGAATCACACAAAGCGTTATCATTCTTGTATTCATATTTGTAATTACTCTTACACTTCAGATGTGGGGAAAATCCATTATTCATAATACTGTGTTTTATTTGGTAGAGTACCAGGTTCACAGATGATTAGTGATAGTTGATGAAATGAACTTTTTCTGAAGTTCAGGGCTCTTGCGCTATATAAAATTGAATTTCTAAAATCATGCCTTTGATATCTTCCCAGTATAAATATTTTACTCTCAATTAAGTACTTGGGACAAAAGTCTGGGAGAGGGGGGATACAGAAAGGGAAGGGGAGATGTGGTTAAAGGCAATCCTTAGCAGGACAACTTAAAAATATGACTATGATTTCTCAATAGCTGCTACTGACTTTCCGGTTTACATGAATTTGCCAAATGTATTTTCTTTGGGTCAGATCTTACTTATCTTGCTCACACAAGTATTCTTATTGACTGCCCCTGAGAATAAAGCAACCCAAATTTTGCTTACTCTTTCTGTTTTGCTAATTCCCTTAGGATCTGGTTAAATAAATTGGGGTCCTACGTCGCTGGATCAGTTAACAGGCTGTGAAACTATAATAATGTTCACGTTAGCTAAAACTTTTCAGGGAAAATACATGCGTTAATTTCCTTAGTTCTCTCAGAACAACAACAACAACAACAAAAACAACAACAAAATCACTCTGCATTTAGAGTGGAAACTCTGATACCCAGAGGTGAGGCTTATCCACATGCTGTGACTAGCCTACCTCTAAACAGATGCTGCCTCTGCAGTTCCTGCCACTTTTTCTGCCATAATTTTGTTTGGAGTTTAATAGATTTTTTTTTTTGTCTTTTGTTTAGTCTTTGGCCAACTTCTTTTTTTTTTTTTTTTCAATGCAAATGCCAATGGTGGTCTATCTGAAGAGTAACTCTGTATGGTGATAGCCACACAACTGTAATAAATTCAGCTTTTGGAAATTCCAGCAATGATATGGCCTCACAGTGTACTGAATATCTAGCACTTGCATTTATACCTGTGTACTGCATGTCCGCCTGTACCTGCATTATTGCAGCTCCTTTTCTACCTCTGTATGTTCTATTTTGCACATAACACCAGTCTCAGATAGTTCAGACTACACTGCTGAATCTGTTTGGGGTAAAAAAAGGATTTGTAAGGACATAATGTATAGCCTTCATCGCAAAGTAAACTAGGAGCAAGCATGATGGATGAGTTAGAGTGCAAGACCGCAGAAAAATGAGATGTGAGTCCAGTCAAGGGGGAGCTGGGTTGAGATTCCTGGCACATGGGTGTTATTTCTAGTGCTTCTGGCACGAAGGCTGAGGAGGCTGGGTAAGTGGCTTCCCACATTGTTTTAAATCTTACTTTGCAAGGAGCTTGGACGATCTCTCACTCGTTAAGCCTGAGGCAGTGTCATGAACACCCAGTTTCCAGTGTATGTCTTAAGTGACATTATGATGTAACTTTTTCCCCTCAATATAACAACCTTCTTTCTAATGCACTGTATAGTGTGTTCAGCCCCTAATGATTCTTTACTAAAACCTTTCAAAGTTTTCCTAAACTCATTTTTTTCCTAGGGGTTATAGAATCTCATTAGCAGGAACTTTTCCGCCTTAGGTAGATACAATGCTGAACTGGTTAAGACATCCATTTATATTCAAGGATATTCATCACTACCTGCAATTAGATGAGACCAAGGACTTTGACCTTTACTTGAATGTTCTGCCTTGCCCTTGCCTCCCTTGGTTAGTGAGTAGGTTTGCTGCAGACAAGTGCACATCTGGAAGAAGGCCTCTTTTCCTTGGGTGGTAGGAAGTTTCCTTCTAATGTCACACAAATGGCCACATGGATAATGTCAAAAGCCCACAAAACTTGTCCTGAGAAGAAATGAGTTCAAGTCCCAATCTTCTGCCTGGGGAGCTGTTACTGAGCTCAGGGCAAAATAGTTTTCAGTCTATAAACAGAAAGTTTGACCTGCTCATCTTAGCCGGCTTGTATAAACAGATCAGTTCATCAGAGAAGTGATGCAGGTTTCAGGAGAAAAGAGGGCACCCTCTGCATGAGGGATAGATCCTGCCTTGCTGCCCTGCTCCCTACTGAATGAGTGAAAAAGCCCTTAAGATGGCTCCTTCAGGCCACACAGTGCTCAGTGTGAGAGGAGAAAAGGGAACTCCCTATGGGTGTCTCTGGATCAGTAGGCACCAACTGACTAATGGCAGGGTGGGGGAATAACCTCAGGGTACTTGGCTTTCAGCACACTTAGAGGTAAATGGTCACAGAAGATGGAAGAGGGGGAGTACCTGTTGCCAAATGGCTGTGATTACAGGGGTGGCAAACTTCCAGGGAAACACAGCCTCAGTTCTGTTTTATCAGGATCCTTTGTAAATTGCTATTAAGAAGTATTTTTCAACAATCTCATTTTTATTAGTCGTTTGTGCCCATTATAGTTTTCTAGTTGCTAGTTTGTTATGGCTGTAACATAAATAAAGTTCTAAAAACGTCTCATTTGAGGAATTGCAGAGCTGGGCATGCCATTTAGACATAGATAAAAGCAGATGTAAAGGGCTTTCTTTGTAATGGGTCTATTTTATATTTAATAGAACTGTCATATAAACCTAGACTACCATTTAAAATGCAGTTTCTAGGCTATAAAATAAACACCATTTCTAATATTGCTGTTGGCTTTCACCTATGGGATACAGTTCATTAAAAGTTCTATAAGGCATTTACATGGGGTTACCTTATGATTTACAGTCTAGGAGCCACACCAGGCAACAAATGTGTTTCTCTCCCAGTTTAGGAAACAGTTCTTTAAAAATATTAATGATACCTGCAGGATTACCCAGCCATGTGGGACTTGTATGAACAGTGGTGCAGTGCTGGTAGATACTGACATAATTTCTATGGTAGGAGCTCTCCTATGTGCAAATGCTTCCTTCAGGAAGACTAAACCTGAGAAACACTTCTGCATTCATTTCTCTTTACAGACGTTTCTAAGACAAGTGTTACCACAAAAAGAAATGTACCTGGCCCAGATCTCTGTGGCATGTAAGGCAGGACTGCCTGTGCTGGGCTGAGGGATTAGTTTGTTTGTTTGCCTGAGTTGGGCTGAATAACTCTCTGGAGGAGTCCACTTCTCTTCTTTGGCTATGACCAAAATAACGTGGAAGCATGTGAGCATAAGTTCTGCATAACTGATCTAATACAAAAATCCAAGACAGTTTATGGGCATTTCCTGATATGGTTTCCAGTTTTATTCCAGGATTGGATGCAGTTTTCTTACCGGATTTATGATTCAGAAATCTTAAAGCAGTGAGAATGCTTAGATCCTCTTGGACTCTGGTCTCCTTTGAAGCCAGACCAAGGGTGTGCAGTTCTCTAACTGTTAATAACATTTCTTCAAGTCTTCTGGGGAAGAGGAGAAGCAACCTGCATCCCCTCTCTGTGTGGATGCCCTGATTGATCCCCATCAACTGTGAGCTGGCATGCACTAACACTGTCACTTGTCACTACACAGCAGCAAACAAATACCTACACTGACACACACCTGGAATTTGTTGTCCCCTGTGGGGCCAGGCCACCTGTTTGCTGGGGAGCATTACTATTATCAGAGGTGAAGCTGTGCATCTCCTGTGAAACTTCCCAGGATCTCTGTCTATGGATGCTTTGTCAGACTTTAAAGGCCTGTATAGCTACATGACATGCCTCAGACTGAATTTTATTTGCTTAATGGAGAAAATGTTGGCAACCTCTTGTCCAAATGCTCTCATGTTTTCCAGAAGCCACTTCAGACTTGGTAAGGAAGGTGTCCTTTGTGTTGATCAGGTGTGAACCATTTTCTAACAAGATTCTACTCCCTTGGAAAATCAGACTAAGTTTGCTGAATGTAAAATTTGATTTTAGAAGATAAAATTTTCTCAGAAATCCATTCTCACTAACTATGTCTGGTCAAAAGTTGGATTTGATGATCTTGGAGGGCTTTTTCAACCTAAGTCATTCTACATTTCTATTATTCTATGACCTCTTTGACGAAAAATGGTCGTATACAAACCAGCTGACCCATGCACCTTACCCAGCAATACCAGGACCTTGCCCAGCAATGCTGCTCAATGCCTGGTGTGACCTGAGCTGCAGGTGGGATCCAGATTTGTAGGGAGGTACTCAGTGTCTCAGGCTCTCAATGTCACAGGAAGACTGGACAAGGATCTTGGAAGGGTAGCCTGACATTCAATGGACAGAAAATTGTTTGGGATGGGGGGGGTGGAGCAGGGGGATGCACAAGGCAAGACAGGTAAAGAAACTGTGAAGAGATAGGAAGGTCTGAAAGCTCTGGATTGGGCAGGAGTACAGAATAAAACTGAGTGGTGGATGCAGGCATGTGAAGGGGAAAGAAGAGTGCCTAGTAGAAAGGAAAAGGCTGACAGGAGGAGAAGATTTCAGCAGGCGGGGTGGAATCCAAGCAAATTGAGTTTTACCATCCTACTGCCTTAGACCAATATTTCTAAATCCCACTGTCAAAGCACTTCTCTCATCCAATGCTAATAGTGGTTCACAAGGATTCTCAAGATTCTATCTGTTCCTCTGTTAACACAAATAGCTAAAGCATACACAGTGAAAGTAGTCTCCAGAAAGCAGACACACTTCAAACTATATTGGTCTCAGTGTGCTATTTCAGAGATTTTGAAATTTGAAGTTTTTGAACATTAAAAAAAATTTAAATTTGTTCCTATATCAAGCATCAGAAACAGAAAAATCCAGAAGTACGGTGGTCCATGAAACTCCAGCTAGTCTCTCCTGTGTTTGTACCTTGTAATAGGTTGCCAAATACATGGTAGTATTTTAGCAAGACTTTCTGAGTAAATGAGACTGGTGGGCAAGTGCTATGTACATGTGCCTATGTGTGTTCACATGCATCTCTCTATCTTTATGCAGCTCAATTACCCCATTACCTGTTAACCAGTCCCTTGGTTTATTTGAGCTATATTTGGCTGAGGAATTGTACCCCTGAGATATCAGCTCCACACACATTTTCTGGTAGAGTATGGCTTCTGCCCTAGCCCTAGCACAGAGCTGCTTGAGGAGCCACTGTAGGTCTAGCTACAGGTGGATTGAACAATTTCAGTCAGAGGGAACTCTGCTGTGACAAAAGAAAAAAAAATTGAGTCAGAAAAATTTGGACATAGGTATTTCAAACTCTATGTCGTATTGGCCTTTTCAGCCATCAGCATGCCTGTAGCAAGCGTGGGTAGAGCCCTGCCCAAATCTTCATTCATGAAGCCTAGTCATGATGATGATTTCACACTAGGCCCTGAAGATGAGTGAAAACTTATGAGTTTCCACCCCTGGGGCCTCAGTTCCCTATCTGTCCATTAGGTCTTGTCACTGAACAGGAACGTTGTAAGAGTAATTTAATATTTGTGGGACAATAAGCAATCAAGTCAATAAATATTCAAGTTAATTCACAAAAGAATTCACAGGAGGAAATTCATCATTATCTTTACATAAGAGTATTCAGACATGGAGACAAATAGTTAAAAAGCCCTTTCACTTAACCTTAGACAGTTCACAGCAACGTATATGTTAGCATCCAAGCTGTTTTCAGCTCTCTTTAAAGTAGGTGATGAACTAAAGTGGCCAGAGTTGCCCTCTGAAGATATGTTTCTCCCCCAAGTACAGAAGGAGCCTATGGTACCTCTCTGGAGTGTCTGAAGTACCAGGCACCTCTCTGAAGTGTCTGAAGTGGGTGGGATGAGCTCAGAATGCAACAGCAGCTCTCCAGGCTCTTCTTTAAACATCCCACAGATGGATGGGAAAAGTCTGGGCAGTGGTGCTTGCTTCTAAGCAAGAGGGATGCAAAAATTGTTTCCAGCAGTGGTATCCATCCTGCCATAATTTTTAACCTTTTATCTTGGGAAGGCTCTTCCAATGTCACTTCTTTACAAGTGATATTTATATTATACAGAAGTTCCTGAAAGTCTCCAGATCAGTTGCACCAGGCATTGAACAGAGTTGTGAATTCTTTCCCATCACAGACGGCTGCATATAGTTCTGTATCTGTATTTGGATTAAGTATCTTCATCAAAAATGGCCTAAGCTTTACTATATCAAGAACCATGAAGGTTTAGAAAACTTAGCCCTAAGGATCTTTACAAAATCAGATCACTTTTATTTACAGTTGTATATGCCAGGAACAGAAGCATGTGCCACAGATATGACATTGAAATTAATGCACCATTAAGAGCCTCCCTTGAGATCTAACATAGGACTGCCTGGCAACCAGGAGAAATGGTGCAGAGACCAGGAGCACTCATGAAACTGCGGAAAGCTGTAATGACTTCCTTATGACCCATCTCCAAACTGCGCTGAGTGGAGCTCTGGCACAGGAGAGTGTCTGGCCCATAGTATGTAAATAAATAACAATGAGCGAGTCAAAGTAAAGGCAGAGATGAATGAAGTGATTCACACAGCACAGCTATAGTTCCATGTTGTCTCCAGGCTATGGAAGGCAACCCATCATTTTTTTTTTTTGCTTTTAAATGAAAGCCCATACGCTGGAGCTGTTTTCTGAAAATAAATAGAGGCAGGAGGGATAGTACTTTTCAACAAAAGCGTTAATAAGTGACTGTTACTACATGGATAATATGTAGCTTTGGACTGAAAGCAAAGTATGATTAATTTTAAAGTAAAAGGTCAATCTTTAATTTGCTTAATAAATTTAAAAAACAGTCTGCACGTTGGATTTTTCTAAAACCTACATGGAAGCCCATTTTCTATCTAAGGGGATCAGGAATATAATTGCCAGCAGGACAAAACCAACATTTATTAAAGGATAGATTTTAAAGCAATTACAAATCAAAACTGGTGATTTGTTCTCATGGATTGCATGAATGGCATGCCATATTAAACAACTGAGTTCTCAGACTAATGGAATTGGAGCATTTAAATTTTGCTTGCCAGCATATAGACAAACTTTGTCCAGACACCTGCTGCAATCTCTCCAGCATGACCAGAGAAGGGTAATGATCAAGGAATACACTTCAAAATGTTATGAGCAGCCTGAAAAAATGGCTGTGGACAGACGGCAAACAGTTCAACTGGCAAATTCCCAGTATTCTTCAGTGTGGAAAGAGGAAATATATGTAAGAGTCTAGGAAGATGGGTGCTGGGTTCCTGTGCATAGGAAAAAGTTAATTTAAGTCTGTGTTACCTCAGTAAAAAACTACTGAGAGAATGTCATGTCTTTTAGTTCTGTCTGAAAGAGCATCAGGGAGATATGTTCATAGAATCACAGAATTACTTGGGTTGGAAGAGGCCTTAAAGATAATTTAGTTCCAAACCCCCTGCTGTGGACAGGGATGTTGTCTGTTAGATCAGGTTGCTCAGGGCATCTTCCAAGCTGGCCTTGAAGGGATGGGGCATCCACAACTTCTCTGGACAACCTGCTCCAGTGCCCTACCACCTTCACATTCAAGAATTTCTTCCTAGCATTTAATGTTAAGGAGACATCTCTCTCCAACCATCCATGAGCCACTCTCGCAGTCACACCCACACTACCTGCACTAAGACCGATGTCCCTTCACAGTCAACAGCTCCAGTGACTTGACAAGTGCCCTGCTTGACTCTCTGCACTCCTCACATTCACACAGTCAGACCAAGTTTCCTTACCAGCTCCTCCCACAGTTTCCCAGAGCAGGGTCTCAGACGTCCAGATCCTTCAAATAGGTTAATCCTGGTGCAGCAAACTAAACTAACTAAACAGCAAAATAACAGCTCGAGTCCCTCCAAGGAGGCACCATGAACAAAGGAAGCCCTGGGCTTTTATACCCTCACAGTCACAGTGAGGGAAAGTTCGGGGTTCTCAACTCCTGCTGTGTCTCTGTCACAGTCACCTGGCTGGCAACACCGTGCCTTTGTTATGCAAAGGGTCACCAGTTCCTGGCCTCTAGTCTCGGGCTCCAGCCACCCAGAGCTCAATCAGCAGGTTGTACTGCAGCTTCACACCAAGCTACCTGCACCATATGTATTCCTTAACATTAATCTAGATCGTTCCTCTTTTAGTTTCAGCTGTTCTCCCTTGTCCTATCACTCTCTCCTCACATAAAAAGGAGGTTTTTTTATAAGCCCTCTTTAAGTACTGGAAGGCCAAAATAAGATGTCCCTGGAGTCTCTTCTCCAGGCTGAACAACCCCAGCTCTCTAAGCCTTTGTTTATAGGAGAGGTGCTCCATCCCTCTAATCATCTATGTGGTCCTCCTCTGGAATTGCTCCTACAGGTTGTTCTGGTTTCAGCCAGGACAGAGTT
>VYXB01009874.1:327444-377183 GCA_013397135.1 Pachyramphus minor | reverse complement strand
GCATAGTAATATAAACATTGCTCTAATGAGTAGTCTTCAGATCGCACTCCAAGTCTACGCGTAAGAGGGAGTAGAAATGTAATATCAAATGGTTTGCAAAAATTTCCATTGGCTGGTGCTGCGTTAACCACAGAATGCTGCAGATGATGCGACTGTAGAACACCAGGCAGAAGAAATAAGTATTGCCTCTGCAACCTCAAAAATTATAGACACTATCATGCTTACTGAAAAGAGGAAAGCACATGACTAAGGTTTTCTTCCAAAATTGTAATAGAAGTTTTTGCTGTTTAGTAAATATTTCTCCTCTGCTCCCACTGTTAAGTAAAGACATCTGTAGTTGAGATGTATGAGACTTCTGATTTTTTATGAAGTCTTTGTGTAATACAGTATTTTTCTGCACAATTATTTTGTTTCTACCTGTGTTCTTGCTCTGGTTTGCGTTCCTGCTCTGAATTTGGATGTGAGAGACAAATATCCAGATAATTACCTGCAAAAGCACTACACCATCTCCCTCCAAGAAGCCAATCTAAGTGCAAAAAAAACTTAGGCTAGCCAAGGGAAGTCCAGCCAAGTGATCTACAGACATATGCCTGACAAAGAGCTTAAAAGCAGCCCAATTTCTGCATGTTAAACTGACCAGAAGCCATTGCCTGGTATGGAAGCAGCCCATTCACCACTCTTACCCTGTCAAGTTGCGGCTTCTGCTGACAGCTGTAGCCTCTTTATCTGCTGGTTTGCACTTCTGGTGCACCTGCTCACTGGTAGACCATGGGAAACCAAAAGAGCCCTACACTTAGGATAAACATTACTTAGCAACAACCAAAACATCAGGGTGTTATCAATATTCTTCTCATACTACAAACAAAACACAGCACCTAACCAGCCACTGGTAAAATTACTAAGAAAATTATCAACAATTAGTATCTCTCAACAGTCCTAGTCCTAAAACAATACCCTGAGTTTATCCAGAGGCCAATTTGTATTGATCTTCAGTGAAAAATCTCTTAAAGTTGAATCCTATGAAAACAAACATGAAATCTCATCTTGAAAACCTTTAGATATTAAACAACAGAAACAAACATCTCTTTTGTAATCATGGAGTTTATTCTTTATTCTGCAAGAAGATGAGCATCTGCACCCTCCCCACGTGCAGTGCTTATGAACATGCTTTCCGTGAAACATATGTACTATCTCTTTTGTTTCAATGTTAATTCTTGGATGCTTAAAGGTTAGTATGAACTTATTTGTTTGGTACCTCATGAAAAAGTACTCAACCACCCAGAAACAGATGTTTTTTAAATTGATGACTGAGAAGATTATGAAGGTAATAATAGCCATACGTACATAGAAAACATAGGTGATTTCTTCATATACAACAATTCTGTCTATATAATAAGTTTTGTGTGCACTAGGGTTCTCAGATGGAGGAGTATGCTGTAACACACTGCTGCTAAACATGTGTAACAGGACCAAAAAGAGGAAGTGTTGTCATCCAGGGGATTTCAAAGCATTTACAAAGAAAAAAATCTGAGAAAAAGCAAAATGCTGACTAGGATAAGTGGTGTAATAGATATTTAGCATCAAATTAACAGAGAAGTTAACTGTGCATCATGTAGGTTTTTGGTTTTGAGGCAGGAATTAACTTTACCAGAGCCCGTCATGACAACACCCTGATGTTGCCAGATTTCTGAGTACAGTTAAATAATATCCTCTGGAGAAGAAAACATACTGCACACCAAGAAATGGCAAAAAACTTGTGTCGTAACTGTGTAGAAATACAAATACGGCCCACTCAAGGGACAATTTTGAAGTTAATTACTTAAGTTGCAAGTTAACGTTTTCATATGTGTAATCGTGATTTTTGGGTGCTTTACTTTTGAAATAATATGAGTGACTCAGAACACAAGGTCACTATAATACCTTAAACACAGCCTAAAAAACATAACCTAAAAGCTGAGGCTAATTGTTCTGGTGGTGCAAGCTATGTGCATGTCTAGCAACATGGAAGTTAAAAGAAAAAGGAACACTGCCTGTGCAAATGTGTTTTAACCATCAGAAGAAAGGGGAAACTGAAAAAATACAAAGAAAGCTCCCTCCAAATGAAAAGAAGGATGATGCAAATTATATTTAACAGACCATCTGACAGACAGAAATACAATGGTATGAAGTGGTTGTAGGGTCCTACAGGGAAGACAGGACTGAGGAGCTGTCTTGCTCAAGAAAAGAAAGAAACAGACATTCTAAAGCTGCTAAAAAATAAATGCAGGATATACCAATAAGATATTGGTTTAAAATATTTCCCGCCCTACATGTCCCAGGAAACTGGATCCACTAATGGTCATCCATGTACAAAACTGAGCAGTTCCTTGTAAATCATTATGCTGAAGTATTAAGATGTTAAGAGCTACTGGAGAAAAAGCAGATATCTAATTTACCCTTATAATAAGCTAATGTGGACAGATGCCAGGCTAGTCTGGACGAGTCATAAAACCACAGCATGGATTGGGATCAAATGCCTGATGGTGGCCTGAGTATTTTCTAATTGGCGGGTAGGCCATGTCCCATCTGGTTTATATTAGTATTGTTCCGCTGACCCAAGTGGAGCTGCAGTAATGTGCAGCACCTGAAGACTCAGACCTGTGTAAAGACATTGGAAATTTTCAATTAAAGGATTCATTTGCCAGCTCCTTGGTGGCACACCGTGTTCACAGACCCACATCCCGCTCTGCCACTGTTGGTGTGCCAGGGAACTGCAGCACTGAGGCTCCTCAGGGGCAGAGGGGCCATGCTGCCACCAACAAGGGCACAGCCCCACAGCACCTGCACATGGAGAGCAAGGCAGGGATGACGGCAGTGGCTGGGGACAGCCATGGTCCAGCTGTTGTCTTCATGTAGCTCTTTTCCCAGGACCTGATCCAAGGCTGGCACCATCACAGAGTCGGTCAGGACCGCTGGCAACCAGACTACCCAGTGGAGAGGGAAGACTGCAGAGCTTGTTGGGGTTCTTGGGTCCAACAGTTAGTGGATACTAGTGATGAAGCTAAAATTTCTCAAATAAAGATTAAATTCTTTTAAGGTGCTTTTTTTATTTATATGATCGGCTGGTTCACCATGTGTAGGGATCAGAAGCATACAGCAGCTATTGCTGTAAATTGCTTCAGCACCTTCTGAGGGACAAACACATTCCGCTCTTCTCTTCTGAGCCAAAAGGTTTATGACTAGGAGTCTCTGTAGAATAATCAAGGTGAAGTAAAGGGCTTCTATCCTCCTAAATTGTCAGTTCATCATGCTTACTTTGGATGTCTTGACCTGCAAGAAAGCTTGTGAACAATTTGCCATTGTCTATTCCTGCTACTACCCCTTGATGAGCATTTATAGTAGCATTTTTTAATCTGCTCTACCTGGTCTCCCTGCTTATTGATTAGTTTACTTCCAAGTGAGAACACAATTAGCATATTTTCAGTATCTGGCTCTTTTTAGTTTTCCCATTGAAACTGCCTAAAAAATTGCTGAAAACGTACTTTTAATTAGCCTTAAAACATGAACTTATTGCTATAGTTTTAAGTTTGAGAAGAGGGACCTCTCTTCTTTTCCTTGCCCTTAGAGTAACCACCAATATAAAACTGCCAAGCTACTCAGTTCTCCTAAGTTTGTGTTTCATCATTACTAATGACATAAAGCAGTTTGTAACATTTGCAAGCAATATTTTGCTTTCCAAAACCTCCTTTGTAAAGCTTAATTAAAATGTTTGGCAGAGTTAAGCATATATAAAACACACTTATGAATACAACACACAGAGGATAGAATATATGGAGTTACACAGTCCCCAGGGCTTGAGCATGCTTAAACCAGATGCTTTAGCAAGATACCATTAACATGCTTAGGCCGACCCTCCAGCCCACACCTCCCCCAGCACTGCTTTGCTATCACTTTGTGCATTCATCAAGGCTGCAACCGGCAATTTACTTTCCAGCCTAATCTTATCTTGCTGGTTTGGCCACAGCTTTCTCTCCCAGCCATGATCCTGGCTGTCCCTGAGCTTTTGATAAGTTGAGGATGACAAATCATACACGATGGCAAGCCAAATGGAAGGACTAGAATCATTGAAAGAGATGCACATTAAAGCTGTGTGTGAATAATTCAATAGGCCTTTGAAGAAGAAATCAGGGTAAGATTTCTGCTATCAATACAGAAGTGTTTGTTCCTCCAGATTTCATTAGTGCCGGCCCTCATTCAAACTTCCTTTCTGCAAAGGCTGCAGGAAGCCTGCTGACAGTGATCCCTCACCTTGTACTTCCTGTGGACTTTATCCATGGGGAAGCCATCCTGGACCACACCAGAATTCTCAGGGAGGTCTGAAGTGGTGCAGAGAGCTGTGCCTGGGCTTGCTGGCATTCCAGCTGTGCTGGCCCCACACTGCCAGGTGGGGTGTGACAGCACTGTAGGGGTGTGTGGGAAGCCTTTTGTACTGTGGGAGAGGGGAAAGAGATTTGGTTGAGCTGACCTGGAGGAGACTTAGGTGAGAACAAAGTACCATGTCAGTGGAGAAAGGCTAACCTTGTAAAACCCTGCTTAAAGCTCTGAGCTCCTTGTTCCTCATCCTTTCACCTTTGCCCAGGTACAAATGAGAATGACTTCCTAGGACTTTAGAAACTGTATGTCTATAGCAAAACTTTTCCTCTTGGGTAGTTGCCTGTGCACTATGAAACCTAAATCTGAAAACAAGAACCACAAGCAGTATGGAATTGCTTGCAAGATTCTTTTTTTATGACTACAAAACACTGTCAGCATATTTCTGTTTTGAATTAATTGCTTTTCTAATCCCTAATTGTTTTATGACAGCTGAAACTGCCTGACTGGACGCCAACATGTATGAACTACTAGATGGTTCTTGCATCCTATTTTATGGTCTGACCTCTGCTTTGAAATAAACTGCCTACTAAACAAAATAAGTTTGCTTGGTTTTCTGATGACATGTATATGTGGATTTTGAGACAGGAAGTGGGCATGGCAGTAAATTCAGAAATCACAAAAGGAAGTATGTCATGGTTATTTTTTTCTTCTTTGTATAATACAGACAGCAGTAGACCCACTGAAACACCTTTCCCTTCCTGATTTAGTTTATCTGGGCTTGTCTGCATGTGGCTCTAGTCTTGCCAGTTTATATGAAGTCCTACGGTGTCACTGCAGATGATGCTCCATGTCACATCCCCTCTTTTTCATGTGCTTCTCATGCTCCCATCTCAGATTCACATCCAGATGGTACAGCTAAAGCAGTGGGATGCTCTCAGGAGGCCCATGGGCTTTGCCATCAGGCAGTGAGTCCACAGAAAGCACCTCCTGGTCTTGCACTGTACCTTGCACTGTACTGCATCCCTCCTGTGCCTGCAGCTACCCACAGCTCCTGGTGTGCTGCTCCCATGGCTGTGTGTGCACAGGCCCACCAGCGTCCTGCTCTGAACATCAGGCACCTGCATCCCTTGCAGCTGGGTGTCCTGGTCTCCTCTCTCAGGTCCTAATTCCTCACCTCTTTTATGTGCAGTCAGCCATGGTGCTTTTTTCTGACTTGGAAAAAGAGAAATTTTGGGTGATCACATTTACTGTTTGGTATCTGTTGACCTCCCAGAGACAGGGAGATCTCTTTTAGTATTCTTGTGTTGAACTGTGAATAAATAAATAAATAATGCCTTTTGGCAAAAATATTATAAAAAAGGGTGTGCCTAAGAAAGAATTTTCAGTGATATTAAGTAAACGCAAGCAGGGATGCTGCAGCCTCACAGCTGTTCTCCAATGCAGTCTTAGCTACTGCAGCAGATGGCACCAGCCTGCTAGCTGGATGTACAGGCTCGAGTCAGGGTCCAGTGCAGCCTCAGGGCTTTCCGGTCACCAAAGTTCTCATTTCAAGAGTTAAAATGATGGGCTGCAGTCATAACACCTCTGGCCTTCCACATTCCCTCTCCTGCCGTGCCCATTTGACCTGTCCTCTTCCCATTGTTTCTACGTCAGGTGAGGCTGGGTTTGGGATTTTTCCATTTTGGTTTAAGAAAAAGGGTAAATGTTTTTGAAGGGCTTGATCCTTCTGGTCAAATGTTTGAGCCATTTAAATATGAAAATACTTTCCCTGAGTGCTCTCAGTCGTGCAGCTGAGCTTGCGAAACCCTTCAGCCACCCCAGCCCCGAGGGCTTTTGCTCTTTTTTCCTGTTTCGGAATCGCGATGCTCTTCCAATAGCGGTGTGAAAACACCTTTGATCTCCCAAAACTCTATTTCTGCTTGGGGGGGTGCAAGAAATGAGAAAAAAAAGATGTGTACCTCCCCGTCGGGGAATCGAACCCCGGTCTCCCGCGTGACAGGCGGGGATACTTACCACTATACTAACGAGGAACTGTACTACCAGTCTCCCCGGAGGAGTGCTCACATTGTGTCAGTCGCTCACGGTCCGGCTGTGGGTTGGCCCTGTCCCTTTGGGCCAACCATGGTGCTCGGCGAGCTCGCCCCGCCCCCTCCGCACTGCACCACGGTCGCTGTAGTTCTCGGCTCGACGCCCCGCCCCCGGCGCGCGGAGGGCGGCACTACACCTCCCAGGGGCCGGCGCGCGGGCCGCCCCCGCTCCCTCCTCGTGGCAGGCGAAGCAGGCGCGGTGCTGCTCGCGGGCACGCGGGGCGGGCAGACGGCGCGCGAGCGATGGCGGACCCGAGCTCGTTCTCGTCGCCCGCGTGCTGCCAAACGCGGCACCTCCACCTGCGCTGCCGCGCGGACTTCGGCGCGCGGGCGCTGCGGGGCACGGCCGCTCTCACCGCGCGCGCCGAGCGCGAGGCGCTGCGCTGCCTGGTAACGGCGGGGGCGGGGGGCTGAGGGGGTGAGGGGAGAACCCCGCGGAGCCCGCGCCGGTGCCGCCTTCCCACACTTGTCTCCCACGTCCTTCCCCTCACACGGCCGGCGTCCCGGTCCTTCCTTCTTTCCTTCCTTCGCTCCCTCCGCTTGGCCCTGCCCGGACCCCCGGGCTCGGCGGCTGACAGCGCCCCGCAGCCCCCGGTTCCCACCTGCTCCCCGGAGCCAGCGCGGTGGGCAAAGGAAGGGCAGAAATGTCTCTTTTCCCGTTGAAACGGCGAAGAGGGTGTTGCCGAAAAGATGGGAATAAATCACTGGAAAACTACACTTAGGGCTTTTTCATCTATGTGTTTTCGTTATGCCAGCTGCTTTCTCGGTTATCTGTGCAAATAGGCGTATGAACCTCTTTAGCTCCTTCTTATATGTGAAGTTTGGGGTTTATGGACTTTTTCTCATGCTGACTCCATCAAATTCTTATGCGGTTGACACTTATTTTTTTAAGAAAAAAGCCCAATCCTGTAAGTAATAAAAAGTAACTCTTCAGTCGAGCTATAAATGGGAGTACTACACTATTTAATTCATCTGTTGAGTGAAAGCCTGGATTCACAGTGACTTGTTCCAGGATGGGAGCCCTGGCAGGGGCTTTTATATCGTTTTACACTTGATTGCAGTACTGTGAAGCCCACTACCTTCATAGTTTACTTCGTAAACTCCTGTTTCTGCTTCCATGGTCAAAAGTTGGGGTTTTTCCTCTTTCCCCTCCAGTTTTCCCGGATCAGTGCTGCTCTCTTAAAATGCTGGTTCCCAGTGGTCAATGCAGTTAGGCAGTTTTTCTGTTTTTACTTAGTAAATACTTTTTCCTTTGGAGAGACTCGTGTTCAAGATTTCATAAATACTGCATTTATTATTACACTAACAGGTACGTAATGTTTTCTTCATTGCAGGTCTTGGATACAAGAGATGTACAGGTATTTAAAGTGACCGTAAATGGGCAGGATGCACAATTTGCTTTTGGGGAAAAGCACAGTTTCAAGGGAACCCCCCTGGAAATCACATTTCCTAAGGAACTAAGAAGGTACACATTTTTGTCTGTTCCTTTAGGTAGTTTCCAAAATGCACTGTATAAGCTACTTGTCTACCTGTAGGGTTGTTGTGTAAAGCTTGCAGAGGGACTTAAAGTAGGGTGTTGCATTAATTTGATATGATCTTGTAGATTAATTTGATATTTGGCTTTCGTTAGCCAAAACTTTGGGAGTCTTTTTACCTGCTCCCAGGTCATACATCATGTACAAAACTACTCGCTAAACTGAGTAGCAAAATGATGTGTAATGTATCAAAATTTTTCTAGTGCTTCTCATCAGTAATATTATTTCTGCTTCCACTACCTGAATTCTGTCTTTTCAGAATTGCTACAGTGTAGTAGCTACAGAGTTACAGCCCCAGTTTGCCATTCTTTTACACAAGGGCTGACTCTGCATTTCTGTAGAACTTCAGGCTACCACTATGATTAGATAGAAGCATGTTTTCAAGTAATAAAAGTTTTATTGTGTTGATTACACTAAGTCTAAGTCCGTGAAAACTGGGACTTGAGTTTTCACAGCATGATGGAGAATGAACTATAATCTACCTCTTACATTCCATGAATTTAAAGATTGTCACCAAATTGCAAGATGCTCTTTGGTAGTTTGCTTTATATATTGTAACTCCTTGGTATCTTACCCCTCTATGGTGCCAAAGCTGTGACTGTATGAGGAAGCTCCCTTGTTTGAATACAGTTGCATACTAAGTTGCTTCTTTCCTGTTTGGGTTTCAGAACTAGTTACTACCTCTAAAAAGTCTTGTCTGGTCTCTGATTTTTTTATTCATGTTATACTTTGAATTCATGCAATTTAGAAATACACAATGTGAAAGAGAAAGGAGTGTTGTACAATAGCTGTCCCTTCTGGGAAACACGATCTAATATGAAATTGTACATCTTACATACTTGAGCAAACAATCTACACAAAAATGTAGGGCTGTTTCTTTTGTTTGACTTTCAGATGCCTTTTTTTTTTTACTTTTGAGTGCTAAATTTCCTTGTAAGAAAAAAAGGGGAGTTAGAGTGATGAGTTGTTTGTGTTCGTAAGAATTTATAATTTTGTGAGAGATATAGTCCCCCATGTAAGCATCAATAAAACTGCAATAGGAAAGGGCAGGAGTTACAACTGACAGTCTGACTGTTCAGAAAGCAATGTGTCTTTATGGTAATACGAAGTATTTTCTCTTTTCTTTTTGAATATGTACTTTGGAATGCTGGTTATAAACCAGATATGTGTACCTGGTCAGCTTATCTAATGTCCAACTTCTCTGATTAGCTGAAGTTTGTTCTGATTTACAGTTGGATTGTTTATTCCAGAAAGTTGTGTGCATAACCTGGAGCTTTCTGAGAATGGAAGCAAGTACTTCTGTGTGCTTTTGGTGTGGTGGTTAAGATATTGTTTTAATAAATAAGAGTATGAATGTGTCAGGTTTGTGTGTGTTCTCTTGTTAGTAAGCTGATACCTGTCTTTCACAGAACTGTTAGTTTTTACCTTACACCAATTCTGAAACCCTGAATAAAATTTGGACATTTTTTATTTTTCTTGTTAACCCTACTGTTAGTAGGGATCTTCAGTCATTACTGAAACCTTTCAGGTTTTTGTTTTTCTGCTAAAGGATCATACTTACAGAACAGTAACATCAGTAGCAAAATCTAATTTTTTTTGATTTACAGAAAACACATTCTGTGTTAGTCATGTATTTTCTTATGTAGGGTTTTGCACTTTTTTGTTTGAGCGTTGCAGTGGATTTTTTATATGTATATGTGCAATGTTAGTTGTGACAGAACTATATATATGTAGCTGACCCAAATAGTTTAAAGAAAAAGTCCATGTTCTCCTTGAAGAAAGGAGAAGAAGTTTATGGTTAGTAAGAACAATAATAGAAGTGTTTTGACATGAAAATTGAAATAAACTATCTAATTTTTACTATCACAATTGAAAGGGAGAAGTTGTTCTTAGTATGCTACTTGTTCTCATTTTTAGTGCTTTAGAGACAGTGCTGCAGACCTGTTTTCCAGAAGTCTTTGTAGAGGTATTTTGGTGTGATCAGGATTTGTGTCGAAACAGTCTGTGTTCTTTATTACACAGGGGACAAGAAGCAATTGTTGAAATATCTTTTGAAAGCTCTCCAACGTCTTCGGCTCTCCAGTGGTTTACTCCAGAGCAAACTTCTGGGAAGAAACACCCATTTCTCTTCAGCCAGTGTCAGGTTGACTACTTTTTTTTTTTTTTGTAAGCTGGTTTGCATGCCACTATAATTTTCCTCTGGTTTCTGCAGAGCTGGAGAGAAAGCCTGCTAAGGGAAAGTATAGTAGCCCATAACTTCTAATTGTGCATGTCAAAGGTCTTAAAGGGAAACACTTAATACCAGGATGCTGATGAGGTTTTATTACATGTTTGCAGTTTAATTTTCTGTAAGTACTTTACCCTCTCCAGTGTTCTTGTTGAAGAACATACCGTACTTTGAAATCTATATGTGGCTACTGATCTGTCTTACCTACCATTATTTCTTTTACAAAAGCCTTAACTGTGGCAACTATTGTCAGCTGTAAGTGATAGAAGTATTGGTTTGTAGAGAACAAATTCTCTGGAGGAGCTGGATAGATTTCCATGTATTAACATGTTAGTTGATTTCTCTCTCGTCTTCTGCATTAGAAAGACTGTTATGTTTTAACTTCTTTCTTTTCTCCCTCTCTAGTCTACCCACTGCAGAGCCATCTTTCCATGCCAAGACACACCTGCCGTGAAACTAACTTACTATGCAGAGGTAGGTGAGCCCAAGTCAATGTGTGTCTTAACTAAAGACAACTGCAACAATGGGTGAATTTATATTGGGGATTTTTTTGTAGCTGCCAGCATGTGGCCATCTAAAAACAGAGAATGTTTTCTTTTAGCTTAATGTAAGAGCCAAGAACTGTTTATCTACCCCGTAGTACTTGTCTAGCTTTTCTGTTTTCTGATATATATGTCAATTCTTTTCATTCACACATATCTATTTCCAAAAGAAAGAAGTGCAGTAGTAAGAAAGAAATAAGTCCTAAAATTAAGAAGAATGGACAGTAAGACAACAAAGAGTGCTGTAGCATAAAAATACTTGAAATTACTCTTGTGTGTTCCTTTAAGTAATATATTCTGCTACATAGTTAGGGGATCTGTGCAGTTGGAGAGTTTGATTGTTTCAAGGAATCAAAAAGCAAAATGTGCAATATGACATTATAATTCGGTTATCTGAAGAAAGTGAGACTTTTAGCTTCTGGTGGCGGTAATCCCTCGGCTTAATTAAATAGTGCCAGTCTTCAAGACAAAATTTTCCTTGTGCCTTGTATTCTACTTGACGGAGATGACTGAACAACGGAACAATCTGGGCCACTCTTTGTTATCACTTTGTTACCACTGCTTCTAGTCTGTTGTGTAACCCTGTGTGCTGCCTGCATTGCTTATAGTTGGGTAACCTTTCAGATATCAGTTCCGAAAGAGCTGGTGGCTCTCATGAGCGCTAATCGGGATGGAGAGATGCCTGACCCAGAGGACAACAGTCGGAAGATATACCGTTTCAGTCAGAATGTGAGTGCTCCAGGAGAGTAAATGGATGCCTAAAGTCTTATTCCTGACTTATGCAGTTCACAATCACTTGAGAGATGGTTTTGATGTCAGTCAGGAAATCATGTGACTACTCATGGTGGGTCTTTGCTATTCTAGAAGTACGGGGTATTATGGATCTGGAGATCCGTAATACCTCGTATTTCAGATACCTCAGATCTTGTTCTGAGAAGACAACCAGTAAGTGCTGGTGGTGTCTACTGGTCTTTTTTGGCATTCCCAGAAAAGCCAAACTCGAGTTTTGAAAACATTTGTGTACTCAAAGCTAGTGCTGTCAAAACGCTTTCTGTCTGCCCTGATTCTTGGAAAATAATGCAGATGCAGATAACATGGGAGCAAGTTTTGGAAATCATGTGCTGCAAGTTTTAAGCTCACCAAGATCTTAGCAGTGAAGCTCAGCATTGGAACCAATTTTTACCTTGAAGTTAGGCAAATTCTGACAGCAGAGATCCTGAATTTTTTTTTTTTTTAATGGGAAAAGTTTGCCTTCTATGGGAAGTATCTGCAGGGAATTAAATGTTGCTGTTCTCTGGATGAAATGATATTAAGTGGTGCAACTAGTTTAATGATTCCACTGCTCATAGAGCAGCACTCTCAATTTACTCTTCTGGCATTTTTGTTCTTGCAGGTTTTTGGGTTACAGTTCTGATGTTTTTGGGATCTTTTGGTGATCCTAGTTCATTTTCCTGAACAAGCTGATAAAATTAACATAAGTTTGAAATATAAATTGTTTTTATAGAAGATCTGGGCTGTTGAGAGACTTAATGACTGCAAGGAGGGATAGAATTGTGTGGTTGGAGGAGGGGAGGGGAGCCTACTCTGAACTGCAGCAACTCTTGGGTTTCATTTGGTTGCTCTGTGAAACCTGAGGGAGGCAAGAGGGAAGAGAGGGAAAAAATAGTTACCTTATCTGGGAACTTATCAATATGCAGTGTTTTGCCTTCTCTCTGTGAAGCCAAAACATTTGCCACTCGCAGTGTAGGACTTAAGGCTTCTATGTTGTGTGTTATCTAGAGCTGTATGTTATCTAGAAATATATTGTTGATAGGTTTGGTGAACCTGTACAAGGAATAACATTTAGTCTTGAAACTGTATGACACAGGAAATTGAAATTGTATGACACTTTCTAATATAGAAAACCATTATTTTTTTTATAAAAAGCATGTTTTTCTTTTAACAAAAAATTGCATTAAGCACAGAATATATAAATGAAGAAAGACAAATGTGTTTCTTGAGATGAAAGAGGCAAATGCATCAAGCTTTTGGATATGTATGTGTGCTGAGCTTACCTAAAACTACTTTTTTTTGCTCTTGTGTGGGCAGGCTGGTAAGAAGTGTAGTGGAGATCAGCCTCTGTAAAAATGAGTTTACAGCCCAAGAGCCATTCACATTTGCATTTCAAAATGTCAAAATAGCAAGTTGGACATCAAAATATAGGGATGTATTGTCAGTCTTCTAATAACTTGTCTATTACATAAGTCAGTGGACTTTTTTCTTTTCAAGAATATGTTCTGTGGATTAAAAGGTAAAATTAAAACACACATGATGATACGGGTATTTTGATAAATGATATTTAAATGGTTTGGGGATAATGGTGAAATTTTCTGAAATGTTGTCCCCAACTAATTGCAATGTAAAGTATTACTTATTTAACAGTATTAATCAGATAAAGTGGAACTCCTGCAGGGATGGCTGTATTATCCCCTTTTCTTTCCAGAGGACTCAGATTAAACATTTCTCTATAAAGATACTCCAGTTTGGAGTTTTTTCATAAAAATAACAAATACTCATAATTTATTTTAATTACAAACATGGAAATCAAATACATACATTTTGATTTTTCCTGAATCTTTTGTATCCATAAATATTCTTGTTTACTTCATTAAAGCTCTTCCTGTATGTTTCTGTGTGATAAAACTGTTCTTTATCCAAACAATGTCTCTTAACTTCTCCTTCCATAAAATTTAATTGAACTGAAATGAATATAAGAAACTGGCTTTCTTTTGAACAGAAACCAAACCAGCATTTTTGTATTCCTATTTTTTCAAACCAAGATAATACTTACCGTTTTGTGGCTTTTGCATGAAGCATCTTTGAAGCAAGTACATCCTATAGAATATCATTTGGCGAGTAAAAAATTAGGGGAATGCCTTTAAAAAAAAAATGCCTTCCTTTAAGGCAGGAAACTGTAGAGGAAAACTTCTTTATTTACACATCTTTGTTTTTCTCTGACTCAGTGGTCTTAATAACTCACATTACAAATAAGATTTCTTTTTTTTCTCATATTCTTCACTAGGTTCCCATACCTTGCTACTTGTTTGCTTTAGTGGTTGGAGCTTTAGAAAGCAGGTGAGTGAATCTGCACAATGTATAAATATTAATAACCATAATAAATCTTCAGAGTTAACTTTTCAAAAAGATTGTTTCTTGGTCTTTTTTCTAGTTTTAAAAGGTCTTAAAGTTTCAGTTAACCTGTTTGTATCAAACTGCATCTATCTTGTTTTGCTCTTGCATAATCCTTTTGCTTTAAGTTAGAGAAGTCGCATGGAGTGTTTGGAACTGGAAAAGCTCTCAGGGGTTTACAGTTTAGCACAGGAAATAGGTTTTCTTTCTCAGGTGACAGATAAGCCTCGCCATGTACAAAAGGCAGATAAGTATAGCTTCAGCTTCATTTCTCATCTGCACAAGGTTGTGTTAATCTAGGCCATAATGATGCATTTATGTTAGGGCTTTACAGCATTTAAAAATCTGTAAGTGGTTCCTATTCTTTTGTGCTGAACAGTGAATGTGTGTTTGTTTTGTTTTCTAAGGATTTACTTCAGCAGTGGAGAGGAAAAACAGCTAGAGACTAATAAGTTTCTTCTTCAACATGGGTTACTCAAGAGCAAAGTTAAATATATGCTTTCTGTACTAGTTTCCCGTAGAATTATTTCTGGCTCAGAGTGTCTTATTGGCATTTATTTTTACTTTCAACAGAAAGATTGGCCCAAGGACACTAGTGTGGGCTGAAAAGGAGCTAGTGGATAAATCAGCCTATGAATTTGCTGAGGTGGGTAATCAACAACAACAACAACAAAAGTTTTGTGAACTATTTCAGATAGTATTGGAAAAGGAACAGACTGTCGTTCACCATTTTGTTCATTTGTAGCTCTTCTTTCTCTACCTCCCACTCCCAAAAATGTTTGCAGCACAAAATTATTACTGAAAATACATATTGATCCAGTCTTGTACTCATTTTGCATGTGGGATTCACCAGGGTGACAGAGAATGAAATATGGGATCCATTGCTTATTATACGTTCGGTGTTTGTAGCCAGAAGTCATCTGAGAACCTAATGTGGATTCTTGTTTCAGGCTGAAGCTATGCTGAAAACAGCAGAAGATTTAGCAGGACCTTATGTATGGGGACAGTATGATTTGTTAGTCTTACCACCTTCTTTTCCTTATGGTGGTATGGAGAATCCTTGTCTTACTTTTGTAACTCCAACACTACTGGTAAGTATAACAGTGATAAGCAAACCCTAAGGACAAGTTGACTTTTACCCATCAAGTGATATTAATGGTAGAGATTGGATTAATCTTTTTAGACAGACCTGTTCCTACCTCCTTTGGAGTTAGGGATTATACAAGAAACTGCATTAAGTGGTCTGTTTTGAGGTTTACTTGAACTGACAACTAACTTTTTTTTTTTTTTTAGGCAGGTGATCGATCTCTGTCAAATGTAAGTCCAAAATAGATTCATGTCTTTAGTTCTAAGTAAATTCTAGAAAACTGGAGATGTATGTATTTTGTATAATGAACAGATGGTGCCTGTATGTATAGGGGGCTGACTGAGGTTACCTTCTCTGTAGCTCTTTTCCTGTCCTGTTAAGCCACAACACCTGTGTATAGATATAGTTGACAACTAACACTGAATTGGCCTCATTGAAATTGTTTCTAGGGAACGTCTTCCTCTGTACATGTATCTATGAACTAGAACTCATGCNTCTAGGGAACGTCTTCCTCTGTACATGTATCTATGAACTAGAACTCATGCACAATTTTCTTTAAAGTGAAAGTAATGAGTACGATTTGGGTAAAATTTTTTTTTTTTTTTTTTTTGGGAAGTTGAGAGCTCTGAGTATTTTTTTTATTTCATATGTCTTGCTACTAGATTGGTATAGTGCTAAAGAAAAAAAAAAGATTGTTTTATACCAAGAATATTGAAATATTTTACATGGATACTTTTTAATGTATTGTGCATCATTAGCCTTCCAGGGGTGACTTCCTGTTTGATGTTTTGGAAAATCACAGCACTGCAGAGGTTGCTTAGGTGGGAAAGTAATACTAGTCCATCACTTGGTATTCTTTTTTCTGAAATGTGGTTTTATAAACAAGTTACCTACTATACCAAGCTACCAGAGGATTTTTTTATTGATCAGTGTGGCCCTGTGACTTGCAGGCTGGGCATTCAAAATTACTTCTGTAGAAGGTTTGTTAGGGTAGTTAGTCCTCTACTTAAAATTTTATGTGGATAGGTCTACAGAACTATGGATGGTGGCTGGCTTTGGGAATGTAATGTAGTAAATAAGATCCCATCAGGATTTTATTCTTTCTGTGGGGGTTTGATGTTCCTTTTCCAGAGGAGTCTAAATGGTAGATCTGTTTTCTGTGTTTTAGGTTATTGCTCATGAAATCTCTCATAGCTGGACAGGAAACTTGGTAACCAACAAAACATGGGAGCATTTTTGGTAGGTATGATGTTCAATGCAATGCATATCATAATTTAAATCTAATCTGTAAAGACTAAATTAAATTTAAGTTTAATCTGTGAAGAGACCAACCAAATTCATTTACCAGTGCTGACTTTATCAATGTATTTCCAGGCTGAATGAGGGTCATACTGTATACTTGGAACGCAGGATTGGTGGTCGGTTGTTTGGTGAGCAGTTCAGGCACTTTCAAGCCTTGGGAGGTTGGAGAGAACTGCAGAATACGGTAAATATTTTTAAAGTTATCGTAACTTTATGCTTAAACCTATATCTAAATTAAAAAAACTGTTTTCATGTGTTTCCCACAAATAAAATTCGAGTCAGCTTTCCTAATACTTTCTTATTAGATAATGAACAGCCTTGATTCCAAGGTGTATGGTTGCTTCCCAAGGTAATAGTTTAATATACACAGATTAGATAAAGCTTTTAAAACTGTTTTAAGCTGTCATGTAAGGCTTAACATCTTTACAGACTCTCCTGCTTATTTTGGGTATGGCTAAATCGCAGTGTTACCTGTTGCATACTGGTAGGCAGTTGAAAGCTTGTCAAAATTATGTGCATGCCATGACCATCCAAATTTCCAGTGCCTCATGCAAGTAACTGATTTTTTTTTCTGTGGACTGCATTAAAATTGAGCATATTCCAAATCTGTTACTGTCTAAAAGGGTTTTTTAGTTTTGTGTTTAGGTAGCAGAGTCAAACCTTAGTTTTCAGATTTTCAGTCTGTGATATTTCCAACCCTTTCATTCTGTTTGGTGATGTGGTTTACTGTGAATATTTCCTCCTCATATTTTTTTCTTCATATCAACCATTTAAATCAGGTGGTTAAATAGTTTAGTAATAAAGGGATAAATATAGATAGTTTAATAGGTGCTCAGCGTTATGACAACTGGAGCACAAGATGATTGATCCTAACATCTTTCTATTCATCACACGATCAGGCACTGATAAATGAGGAAAATTTAAGTGAACTGTGTTTTGTGCAGATTCAGAACTTCAGGAAAAAGAATGAGAAAGAGTGCTTTGAAATGAGGCTGTCTTAGTTTTGGATAGTTTATAATTTATAGAGAGAACTAGTAGTGATTTGTAACAGTGCTAGTTTTCCTACATGAATATCTTTTCTTGTGTTTTTTGACACAGATAAATACTCTTGGAGATAAAAATCCTGTAACTAACCTTGTCCTTAATCTGGATGAAGTAGATCCTGATGTTGCCTATTCATCTGTTCCATATGAGAAAGGTTTTGCTTTGCTTTTTTACCTTGAACAACTTCTTGGAGGACCAGGTAAGTGTTAGTCAGACCTTGTATGTTACTGTTTTCTATTTTAATTTCAAACACTGAAACAATTTGTTTTTTAACTGTTAGATGTCTTCATGGGCTTCTTGAAGGCTTACGTTCAGCAGTTTGCCTATAAGAGCATAGTAACGGAGGACTGGAAGAAGTTCTTGTACTCCTACTTCAAGGATAAGGTTGAGTAGTATTTAAAACTAATTGCTTGAAACATTTTAATTATGTGCAGTTACGGTATAGGTCATTATTCATTGTCTTTAAAGACCAGTTCTTTATCTTTCTTTTCTTTATTTCAAGATCTTAGTACAATGTAATCTGGCATCCTGTAAAGATAGGTTTGCATTATGATGCCTTTATTTTGTTTCCATAGAAGGGAATATTTTGTTTTGAAGTAATCTGTAGAGGATTCTCCAGGGTAAATGGAGGGATGTTAACAAAGCAAAAAAAAAAAGTTAAAACTCGATTTCATAGGGTATGCTTTTCTCAAAAAACAAATGCAACCAGACAAAAACCCAACCAAACAGAAAAGAACAACCACAGAACCAGTAATCACATTTAAAATTTAATAAGATTTTGTGTTGCTTTGTAGGTAGATGTTCTTGATAAAGTTGATTGGAACTCATGGTTTCATGCTCCAGGAATGCCACCAGTGGAGCCTACGTAAGCTGCATTCTTCTAAAGCATCTTTTCCTTCTTCAGATTACGTGTGATTTTTCCAAACAATCATGAAACAGTTTGTAAACAGGGTGAAAGTCTTCTTACAAACATTTTATTAGAAAATGCCTTAATATTAGGTAGGAGAAAAAAGTGTCACTGTTAACATTTTCAATCTTTTATTCTGGTGGAAATTCATTTTGCTTTGAAAGTTGCCAGGAAAAATTGTTTTTTCTGGCACCTTATTACAACAGTATTCTCTTTTCATCTTTAAGCTATAATATATGTATGAGCATATATGCTGAGAAGTATTAATAATTTTAGGAGCCTGTGGGATCAAGGGATAGTGTCACCTATGCGCAAAGTGCTTCTGACTAAAATTGAAATATGTTTTGTGATATCTTTTGTAAATTGTTGCAGTATTGAGTTGGAGCATACGATGAACAAATGTGAAGCCACTTGAGAATAATTTCTAATCATTCTTGTAAAAAATATGATAAGAACTTTTTGTGTTTCCAAAGTGTGATCCTTTGTTTTTAATATTTGACAGGTATGATATGACACTGGCAAATGCTTGCATTGCCTTGAGCCAAAGATGGATTGAAGTGAGTAGTTAAAGAATGCTGAGGTGTCTGTATCTTGTAAAGCTTTGTTGTACAAAGTGAGCCCTTCTTTTCTGAAATCTGTTGTTTGCTGAGGGAATGTGTATTTATGGTGATAGTTTGGCTGCCAGGGATTTTGCATTTCCTAGACTAGTCTTTCACTGGAGTTTGTGGATTAGCTATGACTTGTGTTGGTGAAGTGTGGTACATATTTTAACACGGTACACAGCCAGCTTCCTGTTAAACATATGCAGTAACTGAACTGTGAGAATATTCTTTTTGAGACCCTGGTATTATAACTTGATTTAAAAACAAATGCCAGGGTATCCCTGCATCACTGGTTATATTGTATCAGCAATAGTTCTACTATATTATAGTGGAGTTATGCATTTCCCATCAAAAACTGAAATGCGTAAGTTATAATCAGTAGCTAATACTGCATAATTATCTCCTGATTTTAACCATGAAAAACATACAACCAATAGAGAATTCAGCACACCTTCCTTTTGTTAGCTCTGTGGCTTTTCACTGTACTTGTATGCTACCTTTTAACTTTCGTCTTAATGTTACTTTTTATAAAAAAAAGTATTTGATTTTTTGCTTAACTAACAGAAAGACAGTGGAGATAAAAATATCAGTGGAGAGAAAATAAGTGAAGAATACAAACATCAGACAGCAGCTTAAATCCCTCCCTTCCCCTTATTGTAACATCCTGCACAGATACAAATCAGTATCTTCTTTATGTGAACTGGCTCAACAGTAAGTGCGGATGTCAAAACAGAAAATTACACCTTACTGTACTTTTTAAATACCTATTAAAAATTAAGTAACCATTCTCTTTTAGGCAAAAGAAAGTGATTTGGGCTCATTCAGCTCAGCAGACCTGAAGGAAATGTCATCTCATCAGTTAATTGAGTTCCTGACACTGTTGCTTCTGGAGGTAAATACGCACCTGCGGTGACTTGATCCTGGTATCACAAAAGCAGACACAGAAGCCCTACTGTGCTTTGGAATTAAGTTGTTCTTTTAAGTTTTACTAAATTAGTCTGCTCTCACCATACATGGTTATTAAAACCTTCAGCCTTGCCTCCCTGACTCATGTCCAGCTCTTCAGTTACCAAGCAACATATAGAGTATTTTGGATTGAAAGGTAAAAAGAAAACTATGAGATGCTTGAATTTGTCCGTATTTGATGTTATAGCAAATAAGCTATAAATCAAATGGAATGCAAATACTTTGTTTTGAATGTTTTGATAGTGGTGGATGTGGGAATTAGCTGACCTTTATTCCTTGCCTGTTCCCTAATACTGTGGAAAGGTGAAAGGAACAAATAAAATATTTGTCGTAAGATTTCAGCTTCTTTGTAGCATCAATCTTCTTGATTACGCTGTTTAAGAGTCTGGCTTGAAGTGTTCCTCTGGCTTATTCTGCAATTTCTTTTTCAGGCACCTCTTCCATTGTCACATGTCAAACGCATGCAGGAAGTATATGACTTCAATGCTATACACAATTCTGAAATAAGATTCAGGTTGGTTCTAGTGTGGGCACTTTTCTAATATTAAATGCTTTCACAAAACAAAGTGTCCTGCTTCTTAAATGGTCTGAGACATCCTTTGTACAAAACTGGGGCAGGGTTTGGATTTGGGTTTTTTGTTGTTGTTGTTGTGGCTTTTTTTTAAGTACATGTGTGAATGTACATGTACTTTTTTTAAGTACATGCTTACCAGAGTGGTGTTCTGTTCCTTACAAATTGGGCAAATGCAGTCTGGGAGAAGAACTCAAAGTGGACAGTGGGTTAGCTGTGCTTTATTTTAATCTGTCATGCTAGTAAAGGAACCTGATGACCTGATAACTTATTTTGGGGGTGGTATTGAATAAAACGGTAGTGAGTCTCTCTTTGAGCAATCTTTCCAATATTTAGTCAGCACCTGGTCTTCAGGACTTAACCTAGTCAGTGTTTTGGCTGATGTGCCGGTGTCTTTTTCAATACAACTTGAATTTTTTTTGGTCACATTTTATTGTTTACTATTATAAAGAATTTGCCTCATTAAAAGAAGTAAATATCAAAGGGGAAATTTCTAAAGAAGCAGTAAGTACTTCTGGCTAAGTTGATTCTTGTGCCATTGTAATTTCTTCTCTTTTGTATTTACAAATTGTGTTTACACATGTCACTTGTTAGAAAAAGGTACCCCATTGGGACATAAGTGATCTGAAAAGATATCTTGAAGTATTGCATATTTTGCTACTGTGGGGGAGTTCTTTGTTTCTTATTTTAAAAACTAAGTATTTTAAACATACAGTATAGTTCCAACTTCCTGTAACAAGATTAATTTCTTATTCTCTAAACAAAATAAGCACATGCCAGTAGCTTGTGACATTTTGTTCGGATTTTTGGTTGGTTTGGTTTTTTGGGTTTATTTAATCACTTGGTCAAATATGACAAGGGCTGTATAATTCAGCTCTAATTCTGGAGGATGCAACTAGACACTATTGTAATATAAAAAATTACATCGCTTCCAAAAATAATCAGATTGTTTTGGAGGAACTCGGGTGCAATTTTTTCCTGTTTTACAGAAAAGTTTGCCTTTGTAATGTGCTAATTAAACACTAAATATTTTATGTTGAACTTAGCTAAAATCTCACTCCCGTGATGACAGAGCAGTGCCCAGAGTGTTTATGGGAACAGACTTGTAATATAACCAACCACCACAAATGAAAATAAAAGTGCAAATTTTTTCTTTGCCCCCCCATCTCCAGATGGCTGCGTCTCTGTATCAGGTCCAAGTGGGAAGAAGCTATTCCTCTGGCTCTAAAAATGGCAACAGATCAGGGCAGGATGAAGTTTACTCGACCCTTGTTCAGGTAAAGGTAATTTCCAAATTGCAGGAGCTCATGCTGTTGGCATTTCTAGTATAATGGAATGTATAATAGAAATGTATTTATGGTACATATTTAAGTAATATAATAGAGAATTCTCTGTATCCTGTGACCAAGCTTATCTTCTGAGTGCTTTCCACTTGCTGGCTTTTTTTCATAGAAGAAAGCTTAGTCCCAGTATCCACCTTAAGGCGAGGCTTTCAAGGGAAAAGTAAAACCTTGAGGAAATCCCTGTTGTACTATTTTTCTAGATTTTTGTAATGGTGCTTCCCCTCCCTCCTCCTTCTTTTACAGGGACCTTTACAGTTTTGACAAGAGTCGAGATCTGGCTGTCAGGACATTTCTGGAGCATAGACCCTCTATGCACCCAGTCACTTCAATGCTTGTGGGCAAAGACTTGAAGCAGGACCAGTGAAATTTTCTTGTTGCTGGAAGAAGAGACTGATTGCCCAAACTGTTGATATGTGTGGTTGATTATGCCATTAAATGCTCTGCTGCTGTGGTACTGATGTAGCTTAAATTAATTTTCCAAATCAAATTCAGTACTTTCTATTTTGCATTGCCAAATAAAGCAGCAAAATTGATACATCTCTGGAATTGGAAGAATGTTTTTGTTATGAGCAATTTTTGAAACACACAGATACTATTCTGAGTTGTCTGTCATTTGTCGGTGATAGAATTGAAAAACATGAAAAATTAATTGGTGGATGGTATGACTTTGTGCACAGCATTCTATTCCCTAGCACGGTGGTTGAACCGTCAAGTATCTAAAGACTACAGAATAAATCTTTTCATTCCCTCCTTGCCTGTGTATTGATCTGTGCAAAAAGTTCTGATTTAATACTTTTGTTTAATTTATTGTTTTGTTGTGGGAGAAATTTTTCAGTCCAAAAAGACTATGAGGATGGTTTTCAACCCATTCACTATATATTTTCGAAACTTATCATTGCAGGGGGACTAAAGTCCAAGTCTTTCCTTACCCAGTTTGATATTTTTAATATTTGCATTTTTTAGCCAGTTCTGGGCACTACCACATATGCTCATATAACAACTTAGAGGTAAGTTCAAAAACAATGGGAGGGCTGTTTTTCCTGTAATTGTTACAGCACTGCAGTTCAGGGTGGTGGCAAAGGTGATGCTGTGGGGAATGCTGCCATCTCTAGGCTGGGTTTTGCAGTGAGTTTGGTAGGGACTGCTTTCCCTGGAGATGATATGTTTGTATAAATTAAATCTGTTAACATAGGGATAACCCCATGCAGAGGAGCAACATACAAAACCAAAAAGTGCTGATTTAAGGGAGGAGGGTACCAAATATAGGTCATGACCAAAGGCTTGGATTTAATAATAGCACTTAGGAGCAGAGAGCCTGACAATTGAAGAATTTATATTCTGAGTTTTGATCCTTAACAAGCTTTTGACTTGTCACAGTTTAACCCCACCCAGCAACGAATCCCCAGGCAGCTGCTCACTCACTCTCCCCAGTGGGATGGGAGAGAGAATTGGAAGAGTAAAAATGAGAAACCTCATGGGTTGAGATAAAGACAATTTAATAGGTAAAGTAAAAGCTGCACACAAAAGCAAAGCCAAACAAGGAATTCATTCACTGTTTCCCAGGGGCAGGCAGGTGTTCAGCCTTGAGAAAAGCAGGGCTCCATCACACATAACAGTGTGCTTCTTCCCCCCTCAGCTTTATATGCTGAGCACGGTGCCATAGAGTATGGAATGTCCCTTTAGTCAGTAGGGTCAGCTGTCCCATCTGTGTCCCCTCCCAGCTCCATGTGCACCTCCAGCCTCCTCACTGCTGGGTGGGGTGAGAAGCAGAAAAGGCCTTGGCTCTGTGTGAGCGCTTCTGAGCAATAACAACATCATCTTTGTGTTATCAGCACTGTTTCCAGCACAGATCCAAAACAAAGCTCCATACCAGCTACTCCAAAGAAAATTAACTCTGCCCCAGCCAAAACCAACATGCATCAGGAGCTTGTTTTGTGGAGGCAGCTCTAATACAAATTAAGATGTGAATGTACCTTGCTGGCTTTTATTCATTGAAGGCATGCTGAGTGCTTCACTTCATCCCACATATGTCTAAGGAGTTTAAATAAAAATTATAGAAAACTTGTAGATTATTGAGGCTCAAAGATCAACTTAAAATCTTTCTATGAATGTCGGGACACTCAACTTTTATTAAACAATAAAATATTGGCCTTGGGGAACAAAAATAATGTAATTTCCTCGTGCATATAGAACTTACAGACTTTCTTGTGTTAAGGACGTAATGAGCCATTCACTCTCTTGCTGCTCCCCTGAATGAGTGGTAACTTCTGCTGGAAAACTCACAGAGAAGAATTTTTCTATATTTCAGCTTAGAAATTTGTGCAGTTCCTTTGATTTGCTCCCAAAGTCTGATTAGGCTTCTGCTACAGCTTCACCTTAGTGAATGAATGGAGATTCTTTTGGGCAAATCTCTGGTCAGAGGTGGGGCTATCTGGGTGTTAGCAGGCTCAGGTTTGAGCTATCGGATTGCAGTGAAAACTGTCCTTTATTTTATAAAAGCTTTATGTCACTAGTTTTGGGGTAAGTTACATTTTGTTGTTAAAGCCTGTGTATCATATGAAGTGCTTTGGCAGTTGGAGTTCATACTGCCAGATCATTCTGGTTTCTTGCTGTCAGAGCCAGAAAAAACGAAAATTGTGTCAGGCACGGCTTTCACTATTCTCATTACCCTGTGCTGCTGGGGTAGTGTCTCCCACATCGAGACTCCCATTGGTGGGTCCCAAGTTAACATTCCCTACAATATTTAAGCCCTAAGTAGTCCCTTTGTCTGGGAAGACTAGTATAGGTAGCATGGACTATGAGTGGTGTTATTGTTTTGCCTTTAAAGACAAAGGTATTTTCAGTTTCTGTGCAGACATGGTTATTGCTAAACTTTATTTTGGCACCATCATAACAGGTACCTCCACATCTTTGCATCTGCCTGCATCTGACTGGGCTTGATAGTGTGCAGCTGTAGCCTAGTATTTGTTGCTGCCTGTTCTAGTATAACTTCTTCTAGAGCATAAGGGAAAGGGCAATGGAAATTAAGTGATCTTTTCTTCACCTACAATAAAAAATTGTGTTTTCAAACTTAGTTGTGGGACTGAGCAAAGCAGGCTTGTTTTCTCCACTGCCTGCTTTTATCTATACTGCCTGCTCTGGATAGAGATGTAAAAATATAATCCAATCTTCTTTTAATCCTAGCAGTCATGAGCAACCCATAATCTTGGGTGACTCTCGTGCAACCCTGTCTGCCCCTCATGGAGGTTTTTTGTTAGTGTGATTTACTGTGAGGTGTTAACTGTTAACTCTTGTTAAACCCTTATGTTTTTAGAACAGTTGCACTGCATCTTAGTCCAATTTATCCAGTCTTGGTACATAGCTCCAGCTCCTGGATTTCCATTTCTATATTCCTGATGTGATCTTTGGAAAAAAAGAGAAGGGTGTGTTCCCTGGGTTTGGTTTGATTGGATGAAGTCAGCCAAATACATTGATCTTGCTTATTTACAGAGGTGGGGATTTTGAGGGTAGATTTTTGCCTCTATCTGATTGCAACACTGGACTCCAGATAGCTGCTTCAGGCCATCGCGTGGTCAATGTGAGGCTGCTCCACACTGCAACCCTTCTTGGTCAAGGAATAATTTTTGGAGAGAAAGCATGCCGAGATACACAGTGCATGTCCGAGGAGAATGGCTGGCAGTGCCGTGCCTAAGCTCCACAAACACCATTGAGTGGCTGGGAAAGGAAGCTGTGAGGCGATATATGAAAAACAAACCTGACAATGGGGGATTTGCCTCGGTGGAAGAAGTAAAGTTTTACATTCGAAGGTGCAAGGGCCTTGGCTTGCTGGATCTTGATGATACAGTGGGAGATGCTCTAGAGGACAATGAATTTGTTGAAGTTGGTAAGCAAAACCTTTAAGCAACGCATTGCAGGGTGGTGACTGTGTTGGCATCTGAGTCAGTAAACTGTGGCTTTATCTAGATTCATCTAAAATTGTGCCTGAGATGTTGCCTACAGTTTTTATGGAAAAATGCCCAATCATTTAAGAATATTTCATTTTTAGAAACAGATTTATATAAGGTTTAGAAGGTACAGGATTCTATATACATCATCTGTATATGCTATCATATATAGTGTAAGCTATTCTGCTTTTACCTTTGGAATACCTTAAATAAATACATGTTATTTTCCCAGAAGCAGACAAATATGTTTGGGCTGATAACTGCAAATTAGAATTCTTACTACTGTATATTGTAATGAATAACAACTTATATAAAGAATGCAATTTAATCCTGTTTGTGTTTATTCTGCATATTTCTTCTAGTTATAGAAGGAGATATAATGTCTCCAGATTTCATACCATCTCAGCCAGAAGGAGTTCACTTGTATCCTTTTTTTTAGTGCTTTGTGAACATTTTACAATTCCAGCTTTGTAATTCCCCAGATTCCTTTTTTTTTTTTTAGAGTTCCTCTGTTCTTAAAACATATTTCCAGCTGCAATCAAGTGGTGACTACCCATGAAATCTTGTGTGCCCTTTTTCCTTTACAGAACTTTCAGATACAGCAAATACCGAGAACCAGAACAGGTAGGAATTGCCAATGATTTTATAACTCAGTAACAAATCCTGCTACTTACGAGAACATGCTACGAGTTGAGCCATTACAGCATTCGGAAGAGCAGGGACTGTTAAATTGGCTGGGTCTAGGAAACTAAATTGTAATATTATGTTTTTGTTACCGAGTTCCTGTCTTATGAATGAGCATGCAGAAGCTTCCTGCCATTGCTGAGTTTTGATTGTATTTTTTATTTATTCTGATTATTAAGCAACTTTATACATATCTATATCCCAAACTAAAAAGTGTCTTTTTTGCTGTAGTATATTTCTTTAGATGGCAACAGCTTAACAACGGAGGACTTGGTCAATTTAGGAAAGGGGCTCTACAAGATAAAGGTAAAGATTGTGAACAAACGCAGCTAAAAATTACATATTTATTTTTCTACAACTAAATAATGATAAATAAACTGATATTTAAACTACTTATGTTTTAGCTCACACCTGAAGCTGAAGCTAAAGTCAAACAATCACGAGAAGTGATTGAAAGGATTGTAAAGGAACAGACAGGTAAATATTTTTACCTCTGAATATTAATTGTTAAGAAAATGTCATCAGGTTCCCTTCTTAACCAGCAGTATGTTTCTTGCAGTTGTTTATGGAATCACCACGGGGTTTGGGAAGTTTGCCAGGACTGTCATCCCAAACAGTAAGCTTAGGTAAGTTGTGCGTACAGCTTTCTGTGTCCTTTCTTCTCAGGAAAGGAAGAAGAGGGAGCAGTTCAACTCCATACTTTTGTGCTGTAGGGTTAAATGAGAGAGCTGCTTCAGTATTTCCTTCTGTTTGTACAAAATAAAACCTGATGACACTTTTGGGGAATTTAACATATGTTTTTTTCTGCAGGGAACTTCAAGTGAACTTGGTTCGTTCGCATTCTGCAGGTAATGAGATTCGCTTGATGTTTCTCTTTTCTGCCTCTGTTGGTAGCAGGTTAGTAACTGAGAGTGTTACTGTTTCAGGTGTGGGGAAACCTTTGACCCCAGAGAGATCTCGCATGCTGTTGGCACTGAGAATCAATGTCCTGGCCAAAGGATACAGTGGAATATCCCTAGAAACCCTCGAGCAAGTTATTGAAGCATTTAATGGTAAAAAGATGTTTAAGGAAAATCCTGCTTTCCCATTTTTTTTTCCTTTAAACTGTTTTGTTAAATGGTGTAACTATGAGTCAAGCTACAGATGTTGGTCTTTGTATTTGGTGGTTCTAAGAGATCAGGACCGGAGCTTGGCTGTACAAGCTCACAACTGGAGACCATCTGGCTGTTGAGGGAAGTGGAGCATGAGATGAATTGACAGGAAAGGCTGAAAGAGAGAGATGCAACAGACAGAAGTTTGGAAAATGAGCCTCTGAGAGGTCAGATAATATTAGTTCAAGACTAAGCTTGACTTAGAACTTAACTCTGGGCAAGCACTTTCACAAAGCCTCAAGTCTTTAAATTCTGTCCTGTCAGGTGCTAATGTGTGTGACACCATCTTTAGGGATACTGGGTTTTGGGGGGAGTGGGCTATTACCGTATAGAAAACTGCATGTGTCAAGCAGAGCAGTTTTTGTGAGTAGACCCCCCGAGACCTACAAAGGTGTTTGTAAGTGACGACTACAAGGCAGCCACACAGAAGCACATGGCTAGTCAGCAGCTCACATGGCCACAACTGTCACAGCAGTTCCAGCTGGGTGGCCTTCCCAGGGCTTTGGCACGGAAACCAGAGGGGTGGCTGTACTGTTCATTATCTGATGACCATTAATGGTCCCTCTGGTGAAGCATGACTGTATGGCAGTGATGAGCAGAGTGCCTTCCCTCTAGTCAGTGTTAGGTTCAGCTCTCCTTCTGTCCTTTTCCTAAACTGTAGATTGGAAGATTGTTCTGAGACTATAGACCTTGTGTATGAGAGAAGAGCCATGATCATTTATGTGAGTCCCAAAGAATACAGTCTTTGTGCTGCCCTCTGCAGCAGGTAAAGGAGCTGCAATTCTGTGTTTAGCTCTGCAAAAGAAGAGGAACAGACTAGTCCCTCCCCAGCTTTTTCTGCAGTTTCCCAGGCTCCATTTTTTTTCATTTTCACACATTTCAATTCCCCAAGGATTAGGATGGGGGGAAGGGAGCTCAAAGATGATTTGTAAGAGTAAGTAACCCAGTGTTTAGTGGAGACAGAAATTAAGAGATAGCTTTGTCCACACCAGGTGGTCACCCTGTGATGGAGAGCTGAGAGGAGTGATGTTGTAGCTGCCTGGCTATGTGACTGTAGATGCAATCACCCTGGGCTGTGGTCCCCCAGACTGCAACAAGAGTAGTCCTGTTGGTGCCGTTGTCCATGATTGCAGGATGTTACTGTGATCACACTTATGAGCTGGCTTCTCTATTTTCCAGAGAGTGTATCAAGGGGAAGCTCTAATAGGAGTAATTTTTGTTTTCTTTCTAGCATCCTGCCTTCCTTATATCCCAGAGAAAGGGACAGTTGGAGCCAGTGGAGACTTGGCCCCCCTCTCTCATCTTGCTCTGGGATTAATTGGAGAGGGAAAGATGTGGTCCCCAAAGAGTGGCTGGGCTGATGCTAAATACGTAAGATTTGTTTGGGTTTTTTCTTCTTGATGACTCATTTTCCAAATTGCACGTAGCTTTGAGAGAAAGGCAGCTTTTGCTCAGATTAATATCATGTAAAAGTCTTCAGAGTTTCTGTACCACTTTGAATTGGGTCTAGGTTGCCTTTAGCAACTCATCCTCTGCTTTGAGGAAAGTGGATCCATGAGAATACAATAACTGACTCACACATCACAGGAGCAGGTATAAAATAAGCAGCATGTTAATAAGTCCCAAGAAATATAACACCATAGTATTGCAATACAAAATACCAGAGTGACATCATTTATTAACTGGAGAGAGGGACAGGATATGATACCAATTATGAAAGAACTATTACTGCATCTTCAGCTCCATGAACATCAATGCTTTTCTCACAAATCCAAGACCACTTCTCAAATTCAAAACATCAGAGGCTCAGAGTACCTGGAGATTTATTGGAGGCAGGAACTTAGCAGTAAAAGTTCTACCGATTTTCTAATTGCTCTAAGTAAATACACAGATTAGGATATTTCATCTTTGATAAATTAACTAGGGTTACAAGGAGCCTTTATATCATCCTCCTTCACAAAATGGAAGTGTTATAATGGAATTAGTTTTTAATCAGTTGTTTTTCACTCACTAATACATCAATAGATTGATCTTGTGTTGAGTATCTCAAAGACAGGCCCCTCCAAAGTCTTTAATTGTTGTTTGTTCCACTATACCTATTGCTCCTATACATCAATATTTGATTACCAGACTTATTCCTGGATTGATAGCTGTACATCACTTTAGACTGGAGAAGTATTGAGGACTACAGAGGGAGAGGAGTAGGTATGAAGCAGACCAGTGTGTCCTGGACCTTCAGGGCCAGAAGTGGTACAACCCTGAGATGCATTACCTCTTCAGTTGGAAAGGTTGAGAGGATTCTATTCAGAAACAAGACTATGCTGTTTCTGAATGTCCCACAAGAGCAGTTGCCCTATAGAATAGTCAAGCATAGAATAAACTGAGCAGGATGACTCCTGTCACTGGAGATTTTCTACAGAAAGCATTAGGGAATCATTTATAATGGAACAATTTATGCTAAGCTAAAACTGCTGTGAGGCAGGCTGTAGGCAAAACTACCTTCCCAAGAGGTTTCCAGTCTTCTTTCATCTAATATACAGAAGATGTTAATGGGCTGTGACAGTATCTCACTTCTTTTACTAGCACTAGGAAATGAGGTGATAGTTTGGAAGCCCAAAAATGCTGTCCTTTATTTAGCCCAGCAGAAAAAAATATGTCAAATGTTCATGATATAAAGCTCTTTCCCCCCCATCACTTAAGGAATTTGTTAATATTTCTGTTCATGGAAACATTTAAGATTTAAAAGTTTTTGTGATTAAATTACTGAAAACTATTTTTCATTAATTACCTTGTCATTAAACTCCATCACAGGTCCTGGAAGCCCATGGACTGAAACCAATTACCTTGAAACCAAAAGAGGTAATATAGTGTAATGATACCAGCTGATGGAAAATGAGCATAGTCAATCATTAGTTGCTTTATGCGTACAGTAACAGCATTAAATGAATTAATAATGTATTTAATTCAAACTTCAGAAGGATATTAATGAAGTGTTATCAGGAGTGCGATTTGCCTCTCCTAGTGCCACTCTACTTGACTTGAAATGTCAGACCCAAGCTTGGTTTTAAATTGGCTCTGTGGTCAGTGGAGAGAGACAGGCCTCTTCAGAAAGCACTTTATATCACCCTGAAACAGCTGCCTAAGAAGCACCTTCAAAGTACCTATCTGCCCTTTGGCGATAACAGAGCCCAGATGACTGACTTGAACCACGTATCGGACTTGTTTGGAACTGCTGGAGTTCCAAAGGCGCTTACTGTGACTTAGTAGAATCATGAGTACTGACAGTTTATGTAGCAAAGAGGCACCATCACGCTGTGCATTTATGATTTCAGGATGGTGCAGGAAGCTGAGCAAAGGTCTTTCATTCATTCAAATGAGAAAGAGAATTGTCAGAGAGATGGGGAATTGTCACAGCATGTGAAATAACTGCAGTGAATTTGCTTAACATCTGCTCTCTCTCCCAAGGGTCTGGCCCTCATCAATGGGACACAAATGATCACCTCACTGGGATGTGAGGCAGTTGAAAGAGCCGCGGCTATAGCGAGGCAGGCTGACATAATCGCTGCCCTTACACTTGAAGTCCTGAAGGGTACAACAAGGGCCTTTGACACTGGTGGGTACTGGCACTTCCCTGTCTGTCTGCTTAACAGCTCTTGACAAGAGAGGCAACACCTAACAGTCTAACTTGTTTTACTAGACATCCATGCAGTGCGCCCACATCGAGGGCAGGCTGAGGTGGCATTTCGATTCAGGTCCCTCCTAGATTCTGACCATCATCCATCAGAAATAGCAGGTGAACAACCTTAACCTTCACCCTCTCAGGTTAGCAGGACAGGCTGGTCCTTCAACAGGACACAATGCTTTTGTGTAAGAAATATTTGTCTTTTGCTTCCCTTGTTCCTTCTAGAGAGTCATCGATTCTGTGACCGAGTTCAGGATGCATACACAATGCGCTGCTGCCCTCAGGTAAAAACTGGCTTTTATCTCCTTTCCTAACAACAGACAGTGAAGTTTCCACCTCAGAAATACTGTCAGTTACATACTGTCTCACTCTGTTAGAGGAGTTGGGTTTATTTTCTTTCTTCTTCACTTGGAAGTTAGTATTAATGGAGGTGTGTAATTTGTTAATCCCATGCACGCATGCATCAGGCAGCATCTAACTAAGCTGTGTTCAGATCTGGAGGAGGCCAGGTGTTGGAAGCAGGGGGAAGGTGCTGGTTTCCAGGTTTTTTGCAGGTTTTGTAGGAAATTGCTTCTGCATTGGTGTTAAGACCATGAACTGGGTGTTTCCAATCAACCCAAACAAGAGAAGAATGTCATATTCAGATTACTCTTTTGGCAAAACTGCCATAGTAATAGTAAATACAGTCTTTCAAGTGTCCAAGATGGGCAGTGTCCCACAGGGATGCAAATCCAAGACTATCTTCATAAGTGGATGTAGAGTGGGATGATGGGAAAGAGGGTCCCTATAGCTGGTTAGCATCCTGAAGATAAACTAATTGTAGATACTAAGCTCAGGTATAATGTCTTTTGTTCTAGGTCCATGGAGTTGTAAATGATACAATTGCTTTTGTGAAGGACATAATCACGACTGAAATCAATAGCGCCACGGACAACCCTGTATCTTTTTGATAACTTTATTACTATGTAAAATTCTGCTTGGCCTTTTTTATCCTTTTCTTCTGTATAAATACTTGCACAGGAGGCAAAAACTCGTAGCTGGCTTTGGTCAATAACTGCCATTGGCTGCAACAGCAGCCATCTTTTCCCCATGACTGCATTGGAGGTATGCTAGTGTGTGTTGGGGCAAGGAAACCATGTGTGCATATGCTTTGGTGCATGTTAAATGTTTCCTAGATGAGAGCCCATACACTTCTATTGAATATGTCAGATAGATGGGACTTGGCAACCAAATGGATGGTGACTTGGTGTATGAAGCATCTGTTGGTGCAGCGTGAGGGAAACCTGATCTACGGAGCAAGATTTGCACTTGGTCAGGGAAGACAGACAGATGTGTGATTGGTAAGCACCATGGTGGCTCAGCCTGGTAAACTCTGTGCACAGTTCTTGCACTGGCACTGAGCAAGACTGGGTTTCTGTCAGCAGGATAATGATGCTTTGCATAACATCATCTATGAAGAATCCATCAAGGAACTGGAAAATGAGGATCTCAACAGATGTGTTTCTTTGCACCCCTCCCCTCCCTCGATCAAAAACCTCATTTTATGTAGCTTATTTGAAAAAAATACATGTCAAAATTGAAGCTACAAGTTTGGAGAACTGAGATTGGGTCTTCATTTCCTGAAAAGTGAAAGTGAGGAAGTAATATAGTGTGCTTGCAAATAAAAGCCTATTGGCACAAACATTTCTTCAGTTAAGATATTCCAATTACTGGCAGATATCTTTCATGTAAACTGTATTTCCCTCATGTGTGTGCCTTAACTTCTCTTTAAAGATGGTTTTTGCTGAAAGAGCAGAGACCATATCTGGAGGAAATTTTCATGGTGAATATCCTGCAAAGGTAATTAAGCATTTGTAGAGAGGAAAAAAAAAATATTTAGTTTCTGTTTTGGTTTGTTTGTTTGTTTCTGTCATCCAGTCTAATGAGGTCTTCTTTTGTAGGCTCTGGACTATTTGGCAATTGGTGTGCATGAACTTGCTGCAATTAGTGAAAGAAGAATTGAGAGGCTCTGCAACCCCTCACTCAGTGAACTTCCTGCATTTTTAGTCACTGAAGGCGGTCTGAACTCAGGCTTCATGATTGCACACTGCACAGCAGCTGCCCTGGGTAAGTGCTTGAGCAGTATCACTGAGAGAGCAAGACAGACCAATTTCTATCAGGGCAGACATAATCTAGTAGTAGATACAAAGGTATCTCGCTCCTGTTTTCAATCTCTTCTCCACATATTTTGTGCTGTTTGGGTGCAAAGTCTGAGCATTGAGTGCAGCTGCAATTATTTCTGCCCAAGGAAAGGCTTCTTCCTTGTTCTGCACTGACTCTTGGGCAGGTTAAGTGCTCTGAGCAGCCCCAAAAGTGGACTTTGGTGGGAATGGCCTCAGTACTCAGTGTCTCCATTTGATGGCCAGGTCTGTACATCAGTATCATACCCCACAGTCCTCAGAAGACTGGAGTTCCCAGGGCTAGTTATCAGAGGAGCACGCTGAAATTAAGCACTAGTTCATTTTACCTCTAGCACTCTTGACTAAGGCAACAAAAAGCCTGCTGGCTGCTGGGATATTACAGTTCAGGAAAGCATGAACCAATATAAAGATAAACATGCTCTGAGAAGAGAGTAAATTTTAAAAGGTACACACAGACAGAGGAACAGAGGATGTCAGATGAGTAGAGAAACATCCTGCTGGAAAAAAAGGTGAATTAACTAAATCGATGTATTAAATAGCCTGGAGGCTATTTTGGGAAGTGTGTCTGGAAAAGGAGCTCAAGTGCTCGTTCCCTTGTTTGAGGGCTGGAAACTTACCTTTTGACTGGGTAGAGTTTTGGGTGGCTCCAGGCCTCAGCTACTGCTTGGCTTCAGGTATCACAGCCCAGTTCTGCAACCTGGAGTGACAGATTCTGGGGTGTTTGTGGCCTCTGCTACACTGGGAGTCCAGGGGTCAAAACCTTCTTTTCTAGGTCAAAATAGATAGGATTTTATCTAAACTGAAGTTTGAGTTCCTTTAATTTTTTAAACATGATACTACTAATATTTTTAAAATCACCCTGCCAGTTTCTAGGGTGTTTGTGCACCAGCTAATCTTGTTCACTGCCAGCATTAATAGATAAAGCTGCAAAAAATTTGCAGATGTTTTGCAATGCCACTGGATGTGTCTCTCTGCCCCCTCTCCAAGAGTTCTATGCTGCCAGACTGAGCTGTTTGCAGTGGCCACAAGCAGCCTCTCTACGACCTACCGTCACCTGCTTGAATGTTCCAGCTGGGCTCTGGTCCTGGATTGTATCACTCCAGCCTATTTGCAACTGTGTCACCACCTCTCTGTTGCTCTTGTTGCTTTTCTGAATCCACTAATTTGGCAAGGGTATTACACAGCATCCCGCTGGGCTTTAGAAGAAAAAGGCCTGAGTGCAGCCAGGGCTCTGTGAATGCAGACTTCATTTTTTCTCTTCTAAAGAGCAATTCTCAGCCTCAAATTGTCATCGAACAGTGCCCAAAGCCCCTCCTGCAGCCAAATTCCCCTCACTTTGGGGTGCAACCTGAGAGAGTTACTCCAGGGCTCACACCTGGCTTTCAAAGCAGGAATGCTATCACTCTCAGGGGCGTGAGGTGAGGTCTTGTGAGGTGAGGGTGGGAGAGGATTCGTGTCAAACTCCTGCATCTTTCTGGAGGAAGTTCTAAAAGTGCCTCAGCTCCAATAAGGAGACCAGATGCTGATTTCTAGCTGTCTCCTTGAAAGCAGGGGAGGGCTGATATCTATGGCCAAAAACAGAGGGAACTAGTGATCTTTACAGAGAGTGGCCTTGGAGCAACAGGCAAGACCAGGCTTATGTTTCAGTTATGCTGTCTGCTCTTTTTCTTTAGTTTCCATCAGGCCTTTGAGCCAGAGCAACTCAAGACTGAAGATGGGGGAGGGAAGAGTGAGCAGTCTTTCTATATTTGGTTAATATTTGTGTCTAAAGACTGATATTGGTTGCAATCTAGAGACAATGGTATTAAGGTTATCAGGGTCATTATTACAAATTACTCAGTCCAGGTAAAATACAGATGCATCCTTGAAAGAGAAGTAATAGTTGGATCCAAAGTGGTAAACAGACTTTTTGCTCCAGGTTGGCCATTGCTTCTTCTGTCTCCCACCCATTCTCTCCTACACTCATTGTGCTGGATTTTTTTTCAGTTTCTGAGAACAAAGCCTTGTGTCACCCCTCTTCTGTGGATTCCCTCTCAACCAGTGCTGCTACAGAGGATCACGTGTCCATGGGAGGATGGGCTGCAAGAAAAGCTTTGAGAGTTATTGAACATGTAGAACAAGGTAAAATTAAAATCTTGATTTCCAGACAGACCTCTGGTATGTAACCAAATGAAGATATTAGTGCCACTCATTCTAGACCTATTTTAAGAAAAAGGGAGTTAATGCATCTAAAAGAACTGTCTAAAAATACTATGTTAAGTACGTATTAAGTACTTATTAAGATCTTTCTAATGGAAATGAGGTAAAAGCTCTCTTGCTTTTGATTTATTTATTTATTTGGCAGATGGTGTGCAGAGATACAGATGTCAGCTGTTAGTAGGAGAACAGAGTAATACATGGTACACAAATGCTGAACTCACTTGCCCAGTTTATACATTTGAGAGCTCTGAAGACGTACTTCTACAGAAATACACTTTTTGGGTGCAAAGAAATGAGTTTAGGAAGCCATGTGTTTCAACAGCATGCTAAGAAACTGAGTGTCCTAGATCCAGTTGGTTCACTCGGTTCCTTGGGTGAATTGGCTCATGAAAATGAGGAGCTATTACTGATAATGATCAGGTGTGAGGTAGGAGGATAGCGAAAACTTCTCCAGACAGAAGACTCTCTTCCAAAGTGCTGTAATTTTACTGGTGTTTTCACGTGGGCTTTTACAAGATTTATAGGGAGAATTTCCTTTTATAGCTCAGGCCTCTCTCGGTCCTAAAGAGATTTTCTGATTTATGATGGACATTAATTTGAGTATTCAAGGTACCCTGGAAGAGATTCCCAGGGTTTTAAGACTCTGGTGACCAGAAGTTCCTGGTACACTTGAAAGGCCTGTACAGCAGAGACCCAAAATTTGCTTGCTGAGATGCTGGATACTGCCCCCAGCACCATCCCTGAAACAATCCTGTTGCTGGGGTGGCTCTCTGGGGTGTGTGGATCCGCTAGTTTTTCACATTGCCTGAAACCATATCATATTAGCCAGAAGAAAGGCCAGGGGTAGCTTTATACAGGAAACCTCCACTTGAGCTGTGCCTGTCAAACATCCCTGTCGCTGTTCTGATTTCCTAGTTCTGGCTATTGAGCTTCTTGCTGCCTGCCAGGGCATTGAATTCCTACGCCCTCTGAGGACAACAACCCCATTGGAGAAGGTCTATGACCTTGTGCGCTCTGTGGTGAGGTAAGATTAGATAAAGTCCTCCCACAGAGGTTGCCTGGGGAGCAGCTGCTGGTGATGGTGGGTTAATGTTTGGCCAATGTTCACAATGTGTCTCGTTACAGGCCTTGGATGAAGGATCGCTTCATGGCCCCAGACATCGAAGCAGCTCATAGGCTGCTTGTGGACCAGAAGGTGAATGTTGGCTTTTGGCATGTGCAGTAGCTTGTCCCAAGGAGGAGGCTGCAGCTCTGCTCTGGAAACACCCCTCCATACGTGCCCAGCATGGCCTTACTAAAAGCACTCCTCTGCCTGGGGCAATCCCATGAGATTTTTTGGGGATTTGTTTTTTCTTATTTTTGAAAGGATAGGTTTAGAAATCAGTTCCTAAACTTGCCCTGTGTAATAAGCAGCTTACACTTCTGAAACTGTCAGGGTCCAGATATAGGTCCAACTTTGAATTGTTTGAGGACAAACAAAAATATAGGTCCTATAACCCCACAGATGTCCAGAGTTATCATAGTCTCTCCAGACAGTGATTCTCATTCCTGTGGCAGTGATTGTTCCCTAGCCTGAAGGCCCTTGTGCATGGTCTCAAAGCAGTAAGGCGCTATGGCAGAGGGAATAACAGTGGTGATAGGTGTTAACCTGGGCTAAGTGTACACCTATGGGATCTATCTATTTTATTTGTTTGTAAAATAAAAAAAGAATTCAGGAGAGTAAGCAAATGCGAGAAGAAAATCTCTCCCCTTTTTTTGCTTGCATTACAGGAGGAGAGACAAAGGGAACTGTAGAACATTTTCCTTTTCTCCCTTGAACCCCAGCAACCATCCCTCCCCTTTTTCTTTGTCCATACCAGCTGCTGTTTTGCTTCCCCAACTCCTTCATGATCAAGTGGTTTTGTTCTAAGTGACAGTGATTCTCTCCCAACTGTTGCACACAGAGCATTAACCAAGTAATAAGACAAGACAAAGTGGTTTTGTCTTGAATCCTTTCACCTTGTCCCCTTGGAGCTGTATCCTTTCCCATCACTTGTCAACTCCATCCACATGCTCTTCGCTAAACCTTGCTCTGTCTGCCTCTCTGGTTCTGCTGATCACATACAGTGCATCTATATAGGTCTGCCTCCTACCAGTATCTATCTCAACCCCAATATTTTTTCTACAGGGTTTCCTGAACTTGTGTATTGATGTCTTAGCTGACTTTTTGCTTTGCCTCTGACTCTGCTGTTTCACTTTCTTGTTTCACAGGTGTGGGAAGTGGCTAAACCTTACATTGAAAAGTACAGGAGGGAACACATCCCTGAATCAAGACCCATTTCACCTACAGCTTTCTCCCTGGGATCGCTGAGAATGAGTACTGATGTTAGTCATGACCATGGGCATCAGGATGACCTTTAAGAGCTATAATCCTCTGGTAGAGAGCAGATCCTTTCCAGACTGCCTGAGGGTGGCTGTTCTACTCAAACTCAATGTGGTTTCTCCAGGTGACACAGGGGACTTGACTGCCTAGCTCAAGAGTACAGACAGATGCTAAAGAAATGGCTCATTGCTTTCCTGACATGTGAGGGTAACTTTGGCCTGATAGTGTGGTTTTGACTGAATTTCCTGAACTTCTGAACACAAATCATTCAGACTCCTGCTGAAGCTGGTGGATGTTTTATGCAGGGCCTCCTGTATTTGTTTTGTCAGCCCTTTGCCTGTTTTCTCTTCATCTGTGCCAATGATATCAAACAGCCTATTTGGCATTTTCACTTTTTTTTCCCCTTTGTGTAACTGCTGTGGTCCTCTTCATTTTGCCACAAGAAAAATTATCTTTAAATTTAATTCTTCTGTCTTTTGCAGATCATATGTGAAGTACAGGTTCTTGTATAACAGGAGCATTTTTAGAGCAGGTGCTTCACAAATCAGAAAAGTTGTGTGCATAAGAATGTGCTATGGAGATCATTGCTCCAGAACAAATATTCTGGTGATGGACTACACTTAATGCAGCTTTCCAAGAGCTATGCACTCACACCTGCAATTAATAAACTGAGGCTTCACATAAGGCTGTAGCAATCTATTTTCCTGTCATGTGTGATGATGAAAATGTAAAAAAGAACTTAATTTGGAAATAGGGAGGACAGGTAAAACACGGGCCAGGAAAGGGGGAGGAGGAGGTGTAGGAGTGGTGGATGTGAACAAGTGCTGAGGCAATAGCACGAAAAACTACACTGCCATGGCTCACCAGGTATGTGCCTGACTGCCAAGGGCTCATGACGTGGTGTTCTCTGTATTACAACACTGACCTCTGCCACAGGCTTTATTTTGCAAGGGAAGAATCAGGACACAGATTTCACATCATGGAGCAGTGATGACATGGCACTACTGAGCTGGCTGTGGGGCATTCAGCATGAGCTGGAAATCTCCCTGGCTGTGCTGCAAGGGGTGGCCGAAGTACTAGTGTGGGGCTACCTTTGAGTGTCTGAGACCATGTTAAATGTGCCCTGAGGAGGGGGCTAATGCCTGTTGGCAAGCTACCTGAGAGACACCTAGCCAGAAGACCTGCGAACTAGGGCACCCATGGCACATGAGCTCCCAGTTCAGCTCCTTCCATCTGCACCTGATGTGCAGCATCTCCATCCTGTCTCTCTCTCATGTGCCAAGAAAGTCCCTACCCTTTCAGCTTCAGGCTCTCTATAGCAGGCATACCTCAATCTCCTCCTGAAGCTGTTCCGTTTTGTATAAAATCAGGTATTAATTAAAAACAAGAGTGAGAGCAAACAGCCAAGCTTATTATATCTTATAGGATCAACCACTTGCCCTCAGCTTTGTGTTAAGGCTGACAGTTGCATCAGCAGCAAAGCTGGCAGAAATTCCTGCGTCCGTGTTACCTATGTCTCACTCCCAGCCACTGTGGATGTCGTCACTGAAATGAGCCACATTAAAAGCAAAAAAACTTCCTGCACTCCAGAGGCGTGTGCCTTCTCTGGCAGCTGCACAGCCATAGTGGTACCAGTGGTGTAAACTGCAGGACCATGTAGCTGGCTGTCAGGAATACTCAAGCCAGCTGTGCCACTGAGGGATAACCCCACGCTCTAACTGCAAACTGCCACTAATTACAGCCCTGGGGCACACTCCCAAGTGGCTACTGGCTTCAGCCGAGCTGGTCTGGCAAGCACATGGTCTGAGGTTCCCATCAGAGCTTGTTCATGAGAATCCCCTTACTTCAGAAGTTTCAGGCCATGAATGCCTATTCCTGTCCAGAAAGTGAATATTTGAGGTTTTCCTTATGCAATCTTGGGCATCAAATGCCTTAGGCACTTCAGAGAGGAGGCTCTGGACCTTGTTTCCCACTCACCTCTGCTTTTGGCTGCCTGGGATTGAGGAACCACCAGCACACACTGCAGCACTGTGGCCTTAGCTTTGCACCATGCCTGTGCAGAGCTGAGAGGCACCACTAGGGCACCACGCTGCATTTCAGAAATGCCTGTGTTCCTTCCCTGACAGCGTTGGCAAATCCCTGGATAAATGTTATTTATGAAGGCTGTCTTGGGCAGAATGGACCGTGTGATTGCATACTTGAGATGTTCTTTCAAGCTTTATAAAAACAAAGGTCCACACCCACATCTGGTGCAACATCTGCTTGCAGGAAAACATGTCAGGTGGCAGGAATGCTATTATATTGTTTTAAAAACTGATTTAGTTGGCTAGCCTGACTCAAATAAAGCATGAATAAAGATATTATATGGGATGGCTTATATATTTCAGGTGTTAACAGATGTGCCCAAGGCTCAGGGAGATCAGATGATCATAGTAAAGCTCATGTATGTTTGTGATGACTTTCAAATATCTGTTAATCAGTCTGACACTGTTGTCCTTCCTTTTGGGTCTAGTTCACTAAAACACTGTGCTCTGTATCACAGATTATGTCACCTGCTTATATCAGTAATTATTTTTTGATGTGAAATTCTTCATGCTTGTCAAATGTAGTTTTATTACTTCACCTTCAGAAAGCAAATCCCTTTTGTTTCTGCAGCCACCAACCATTTGAAAACTTGAAGAAAAATGTCAATGTATTCATAGACCCTCCCTACCCCAGACCCTCTGCTTAAACACTGCAAAAGCTTAAACTCTCCAGAGTTGTATTATCCTTTTTTCTACATACTGCATCCCCAAATGATGGTACAGACTCCAGGAAAAAAAGTAGTAGCTAAAAGAAAAAAGAAAGAGAGCCTTGAAAAAATCAGGCTCTTAAATTTTGACATGGCTCTGAGTAGGAGTTGTCAACTTATCAGCATCATATTCAAACTTCCATGAGCAAATATGTTTCATGTTATTTCAGATTCAGCCTAGAATAAATGAACATCTGTATGACACTGCATGAGATCTTCTTCTAAGTTTCAAGGTAATTGAAAATTCGAGAGGTTGGCTGTACTCATCAGACCTCACTGGGCTAAGTGTCTCTAACAGTAAAGTTTTTGGCATCACTAATTTCCAACAGCAGGCCTGGCTCAACTTCTAACTTACAATGCACCCCAGCTTTCAGCAGCCCAGAGAGTGGTGTACCTGACTGCATTTTCCTCTCCTTTTTATTGTGCCCCTAAAGCCTCAAAGGAGCAGTAAGATTCTCAGTAAAGGAATATGTTGCAGAGCAGCAGAATCAAGACTTGGTACTTTGGAGAGGTAAGAGGTACTGTGTTCCCCACCATAACTGTGGTTCCTGGTATCTGCTGAGTTCAAGACTAAGCAGACCCAGGAGCTATGAACATTGCCTTGGCATGCTGTGGCCTTCCAGCACAGCCAAAGGCAATTCCAAATGCGCATGCTTGAGCCCCTGATCCCTCTGTCACAGGTTACTTAACATCACACTTCCCAATAAATCTTGCCTGGATCCAAACTTCATTTATTGATTTCTGGTTTGTTTGGGTTATTTTCAAATATAATAATTCTATGGACTAAATGTATAAGAAACCATTTTTGGAAACGGTCTTAGTTCAGATGGGTATAATTAGAAATTATTTTATTGCAGTAGAGAGAAGGACAATGGACATGAAGATGCACCAGTGGGGTAATGCTTGGTGACGTTTATTTGAATAAGAGTAACCTGAGCTGGCAAACAGTTTACTGGTAAATACAAATCTAATTTGTCTGTCACTTTGCAATACTCCATGCTAATTGGATTATATATATACATATATAGTATATTATATATAGTAAATTCTCAGTAACTGCTCATTGTCTCACATGTCTCATTTTGATAGATGACTTTTCCTTTAACTATGACGTAGTTGATCAATGCTTCATGTCCCCCAAACTGGTAAATCAAATGCTCCCACCTAAAAAGACACAATGTTTAAGAATATACAAACTTGCATAAAGCAGGGCACATACCCATTATACTTGGAAATTTTAAAAGATTTGCTTGAAAACGGGAAAATATTATTCCATGTGTACATGTTGACTCTTGTAGCATGAATGCAGTGAGTTGATGCACAGATCAGTGGAGAATTTCTTCCACAAAATAAACAGGCATTATTAGATAATTTATAATTAGGTATGGATTATTTGTAATAACAGTCCCAAAATCTTAGGCTTTATTTTCCACCAGAATGATTAAGGAGAATGAAAATGGGTCTGAAATGCTAGCAGTGTCCCTTTTTTAAGGCATAGGTAACTTCTCTGCTATCCAAACATGGTGAAAAACAAAGTCCCAAATGCTAAAGCACATTTGAAATAGCAATGGAAGAACAAACCTTGATGAATTTATGATAACAAGATCCCCCTGCTTGCCGACCTCTAAGGAGCCATGTGTGTCCGATCTCCCCAGAGCATAAGCTGCATTAATGGTGGCTGCTGCCAATGCTTCATTCATTGACATCTTCATGTTTACACAGGCCAGATGCATCACCATAGGCTAGTGGGCAAGTAAGAGGAAAATGGGAGTTACCAGTAACACAAAGCTGTTTATGCTTCAAATCCCTAAGCACTCTCCTTCTTCCTTGCACAACAGAGAGAGTTGTTCTGCATAAGGTAAATCTTGCCAACTCCAAAATGAGAACTCTAAAATCAGGAACTTCGGGAGCTTGTTTTATAAGCCTCACAGTGCATATAAAGAAAGGAACCCATTCCAGTTTCAAGAATTTCTGGCTAAAACAGCCAACACACACAAACAAGCATGAGCAGCTGCCTATGTGGGGCATACAGCTCTCTTCACAAATACAAAGACATTATTAGTATCCAAGATTTATACACATGTTGTACTAGTAAGAATTTCATAATTTTGCAGTGTCATAAGTATCAGGAGTAGCTTACCATTGAAAAACAGTATGCATTAGGATTAAAATCACTGCCAAGGGCAACTATAACTCCTTCTTCCAACATTTTTCGAGCTTGAGGTTGCTTCAGTCTAGTGGGAAAAAGACACTGGTCAGCACAATTTCATTAGTTATTATGCAATGATTTACAAAACCAAAAGTCATCACTCAGTTTGGCTACCATTAGTTTTGGAAATGAAAGCCCAAATTGTCCTCTTGCATCCCTACCTATCCCCCCACAGACAACATAAATGGGAAGTGTGATCCACTGCTTTTTGCAGTAACAGCATGTGGCAGCAGCCAGTATCAACCAGCATGCTCCAGGACATTGAAATTCTGGTATTTATCCAGACCTCAGCCAGAGTTTACAAGGTGAAAATCTTCATTTCTCAAAAAAACCTAATTTTCTAGTCCTTACAGCTTCAAAAACAGGCTCCCAAATATGAGCAGTGGGCACATGCAATGCAATAGTCCCTTCCTGTTTATTGAGTCTGTGAATTTAATATGCATACATTAGAGGATCTTCTCACTTAGCAATCATAATGCAAAAGATCGTCTCAATAACTTTCATATCTGGAATAAACATTTCAAAATTGTTTGGCCACTCAATTAATCTGGGTAGGTGTTTGCAAGGGTGGGCACCATGAAATACACTCAATAGGATGTTTTAGCCATAATCACTGTAAAGCTATTCCAGATTTTTGAGGATTTCCACCAGAAATAAAACCTAAGGAGGCTCATTCAGCTCTATGTACTTGTGATTGTCTTCACTGATCCCGACTGATTTCAAAGGCACGGATACATGCTTACGGTTTTGCATTAAAAGACCCTAAACCCACAAACATGGGTTTGCTGTTATGAAAGATTTCCTTCTATCTAGTGGCCCTACCTCAGCATGTAGGCAGTTGTTGGTAAAAGGACAGCAGCACACTTAGCTCTTGCCATGGCTGTGATACCTTCATCACTAACTTCTTCCAGGTGGCTGATAGCCCGAGCTCCTAGTTCAGCTCCAAGCTGAGAAAAATTTCAAGAGAATTACTCACTATTCTCAATTAATTCAGTAAAATAAAGTTGTTTCCAAACAACTAGAGGAGACAATTCACTACTAAGTAAAATTTACTAGAAGAGAAATAATAAAGAATTCTTGAAAGAACAAACAGAATACAGAGACAAAATATTTGTTAATTTACTGCAGGAAAAGCTTTAGCCATCTGCGGAGCAAAACCATACCTTCAGTGGTGTTTCTAACAGCCTAGCATGCAAACTATGGAGAAGCCAGGGATAAAAACATTAACTCCTGTTCATAAAGGATACATTAGAAAATAGTTCACAAAACTGATACTAGTTGCAGAACTAAAAATCCAACTGCTGCCTTCAATGGGGAAGCCAAAAAGGCTTTTATGATCAATCAAGTTTTTATTTCGGTTTTGGTTTTTTTAAATACAGCAGAGAAAAACTTGAGCAGACCCCACAGGAAGCAAGCAATGTTTAAACAGTGGTAAAACATGGTCTCAAAGTGACTTGCTTTATCAACATATTTGGGAACCTAGTCTTGACTAAACTAACCCTCTGAGTGTTCTCAGACATACTGATCTGAGTAATAAGACCACTGAGTGTGCTCAGTGCACACTTGACTTGTCGCTGCTAATGGGACATTTAATGAAAAAATATTTTTCAAGTTGCATAGAAACCATGTTTTTGTCATCCTTGGGTTCATGGATATCCACCTTCCCCATCTGTATCCCATGTGGAAGATAAGCAAAGTCAATGTTTGATTAGTCAATCACGTTAGTCCCAGAGGTCAAGGTTTCCTCCCATGTCCTTAACTCCAAAGCCGCACAAGGACTGCACTTCCTGTCATCTGATAGAAATAGGTGTCTATGAATGGTTTATTTCATAAAGTCTTAGAAAAGAAAACCTCAGTTTTGAAAGCTGCAGTTCTTTCACAGATTCAGCTCTCATATGAGCCAAAACGGCTTAACTGAATTGTAAAAAAGACTTACCTCAGCAGATTTCATTGGATGGAGTTCATCACCATGGAAGTTAATCTGTAACCCTATATCTTTTCCAGCTTGAAGAATTCTCCTTGTAGACTCCAGATCAAAGACTCCCTTCTCACAGAACACATCTATATTGTTAACATGTATTTCACCACTTAGTTTGAGTTCTTTGAGTTTAGGGAGATGGTTATTGATAATGTCATCTGTGGCTTCAGTAGCAGTTTTCCCTCTAATGAAAAGAAAATGTTACAGAGCTATATGAATAACACCTTTGAAGTCTGGTATACGTTCAAGCCATATATGCACTTACTAGATTACTTAGGAAATTATGTAAACATTAATTACTCAAAAAACTTCAGATTAAAAAATGTAAAACCACTGTAATTCATGTACTCTCAAACATGAGTTACTTTCTATTCAAAGAAGATTAGACTGTATTACTGTATATTTGTTATAAGGTTGGCATCCTGGATGCTATCTAAGATATGGGATATTTTAAAACAAATTCTTCTGCTTTCCTATTCATATATTCTGACCTCCTTATACTGTATTCTAAACCACAACTAATTAAAATATGTAAATGAGTATTTAAATATGTTAATGGTATTCATGTAATATTTTTATGCAAGTATCAAAGCTCAAAGGGGATGTGCTGTATTAGTAATTATTTTTAATTTACCTCTCCTCCTCTTATATCATTGACAGTAATGAATAGATAACTGTTTCTAAGTCAGAGGGGCTTCCCAAGGTTTGAATTGCCAAAATCAGGACCATTTATGAATTCTCTATTACACAAAGATAACCCAGGAGAGATCAGTGACTGCCTTTGAAAGAGCAAATAATCCCAAAACATAAAGTTGAGTTAGTATTTTGCAATTTTAATATCCAAAGATAAGAGATGTACAGCAGTAGAATGTCTGAGACATCTCAATTCTCCTTTCAGGCAGTGTAAGACACGCAGAGATTGGCCCTCTAGAGTGCCACACAGGACTGAACTGGGAGGCACCAGGAAAGAATTGCATAATTCCTCTTGGTCAAAATAAAAACCCAAAGCCAGAGAAAATGTTTGAGGGACAGCATAAAATTCAAGCAAAATATTCTAGACACAAACATTTGATTGAAAAGAGAAGAGGATTTAGGAAGATCCAATCTGGAAAATACAGATAATTCCATATTTCCTTCAGGAAACTTCCTCCAATCCCCAACTGCCTTTTCTCCTTTTTTAAAATACAGTATCCTTACTACCTATATTTTGTTACGCTTGATGTACATCAGTGGGGACAGAAGTATGCAGAGAGTGAGAAGGTTCACCTGTCTTTCTGTCACGTTGATACGTTTGTAAAAACATTGGAATTCATTTATTCCATTAATTTATAGAAATGCTTAAAGTATTTTGGTGGTAAAGACTTTTTCTCAGGATTTTGACTGAGATCCTCCCGAGGCTTTTTAGGGGAGGAAGAAAGGAAGGACTAAGAAATATATATAGTTTTGGATAAAACCTCAATTTTTTTTTCCATTAAGTCCTCCAAATTTTAGTGGAACTTCTTGAAAGAAGTAGTTGATGCTTTCAGCTGAGTTACTTTATTCTTAACCATCTTCCAGTTACTGAAGATGATACAGGATGCATTTTCAATAGTTATATTAACAAAAGATAATTTCCCATCCTGCCCCAAATACACAATAACTAAATTGTTTAAAAAAAATGTCTAGGTCATGTTTTCTTGAATGGGGAGAGGTAGGGGGTTTTTTGGAGTACTTTTTTTTTCTTTTAATGGACATCTCTTAAATATTGCCAAGTAATAGGGCCGCCTCCATCTCACACGCCTTGTCTTGGAGCAGCCTACTGCTGCTTTTGACATACAGCCTATGTCAAAATATATGTTTCATACCCACCTACCTATCTAAAACTCCTCATTAATTCTTTCATACACTGAAATCTGGTAACCTGAAGACATTATTTTCATAGAGAAAAAAACCAGTCAAAGCGAGAAAGGTTTTTTTATGATATGTCTACTTAAGCCATCAAAATAACTGTGATTAAACTCATTAAATTTAGTTTTCTACTCATCTCATGGCTATAAGATGTATGCAAGCCTTCACTGCATGGAAGCATAATTAAACTTTGTCTACTGAGGTATATAAGGATTAAATACAGTATTTTTTGTTGTTAGCTGGCAAAAATAAAATCTCATGGCAGAGACTAAGCTTGAAGGATAGCAGCAAATGCAAGAAGAATAACTTTCTGTGCAAGAAACCCAGTAATCTGTGCTACATCCAGTGTGAGCATCAGCTGGATTCAGGGGTCTTGTACTAAGCTTATGTTTGTATTCAGGAGTTCATTAAATAATGTCCTCCCCTCTTCCTTCACCTTAAAACTTAGGACAGCCTCCTGTAAATACTGACTTGTTTCAAGTCAGTTGCATTTTAGGAGTGGGGCAGAAGAAACCTTTCTGAAAATAACAGCCACTTTTCAGTGCAAAGCAGTAACACTTAACAAGAGCAAGTAAAATCAATCCCATTACTTCGGCACAGCATGAGCTCCACAGTATGTTGAAGAAATGCCGATATCCATGGACCTCTTAGCACGTTCAATCACCCTGAGCATTTTGAGCTCTGTTTCCAAGTTCAAGCCATATCCACTCTTGCACTCAACCAGTGTGGATCCTGCTCTGAGCATGCGTTCCAGGCGGTGTTTGAAAGTACTGAACAGCTCTTCTTCTGTGGCTTTCCGGGTGTGTTCCACTGTAAAATGGATTCCTCCCCCAGCCTGGTGGATCTCCATATAGGACGCACCTGCCAGCTTAGGGAAAAAAAAAGAAAACAAAAAACACCCCCCCCCCCCTACAATTAGCTATGAATTGTGCATTTTCTCTCCAAGGGACTCTGGAAAGTGCCTTGAGGTCTTTTTGAAGTGAAAGAGACAAAGAGGGGAGAAAAAAAAAATCCCCATTAAGTCTTCCTCCCTTTCCCTCCTCTTCTCATTCCTTTCCATTTAAGTGAAGTAATGAAGTAAGAAGTGACACAAAGAGAATTACTCTGAAGATTTGCTTCAGTCTGCTGCTAAGTCCAAGGGGAAAAACAGACCCTAGCTCAAAATTCATTTAGGTGGGAAAAAAAGATGAAAAAAAATTAATATTTAGATGGTAATAGAAGGCAGCACTTTTATATTCCTTTGATTAATGCAAAAATATACCAAGACTGGCTGCAAAGGATGCAGTTACACTCCTCTATCAGCCTACCACTATTCAAAATCATCCCTCCTCCCTCGTATTATCTGACAGAAATTATATATTTTTCTATAATGGAAAGATGGGAGTCATTAGAAAGTGGAAATACTTGTACATTAAAAAAAAAAAAAAGGAGAAAGAAAAATCAAGCAGTGTAATTTTATGCCATTACCTTCATTGCAAACTCATGAACCCTATCACCAGCCCACACTGGATGTGTATGTGCATCTACCAGGCCTAAAGAAAACAAAGTAAATGTACACTTGATTCACTTCAATGTGTAAGAAAAAAGATGATGAACATGCAAGAAAAGTGAATGGATAGCAGAAGCTTCCCTACAACCTCTCTACTGGTTAGAGTAAAATAAAAATCCAGCCAGCCAAATATCTAGGATTTTCTTAAGAGGCATTCATTTTCTTTCCTTTTTTTTGGGGGGGGTCTAACACCTTATGCAAAATGTTTCCTGGTAAATGCATCAGTTGCTGAGTTTTTCATATTATTTTGATGACATTTTCAAACTGTGAAAGAAATGATAAATGACAAACTTTGGAAGGGTTCATTAGACTTTAAGCGTTGAAAGAGTTCATTAGATTTTAAGCCTGTGCTCTTTAAAAATGGCAAACTGCTTAGGCTGGGCTTAGCACGTGAGCACTTCCTCTAGCAACAGTCCACTTACTAGAGGGAGCTTTTTCTATGTGCTGTGAAGCTGATGCTGCTGAGTGCCCAGTGGTCTAACAGCTCACTTGCTAGCACCACTTGCATGGTTTAACGTGCAATAGGCTTGCCCAAGGTTTGGGGGTTTTTTATCAGGTAAAGTTGCAGAGTATGTGACTTAAAATCCCTTTTGCCTCCAACTGGCTGTGGGCAGGATGGAGAAACTGAGCTTTGTGGCTGAATTGCTGATGGGCAGAAACGAGAGATGAATCTGAAAAGTCGGCCAGCTACATTACTGTTGTGATCTATGACACAGAGGAACATATGTAAAGATGAAAAAGAGGATCAGAGCTCCACCACAAAGCCCAAAAGAACCATCTCTAGTGCCACAATCTTCTCCTTACAGCACGCCTGATGGGAACAGTGATATTCTGTCCCCAGCACAAGACTGTATCAATACAAATATAGAAGAAAAAGGATGGAGTGACATTTAACATGCATGTACTTTGTCTCTAAGCACTTGTCACCACACAGCATTCATAGAATCACAGAATGGGTAAAGCTGTAAGGGGCCACAGTAGGTCATCTGCTCCAACCCCCCTGCTAGAGCAAGGTCATCCTAGAGCGCATGGCACAGGACTGCCTCCAGATGGTTCTTGAACATCTCCACAGGAGACTCCACAACCTCTCTGGGCAACCTGTTCTAATACACAGTCACCTGCACAGTAAAGAAGTTTTTCCTCATATTCAGGTGGAATTTCCTGTGCTTCAGTTTCTGTCTGTTGCCTTTTGTCCTATTGGTTGGCATCACCAAGGAAAGCCTTGTTCCATCTTTTTGACACCCTCATTTCAATACTCATATACATTGATGAAGTCCCCTCTCAGTCATCTCTTCTCGATGCTGAACAGGTCCAGCTCCCTCAGCCTTTTCTCATAAGAGAGATGCTCCAGTCCCTTAATCATCTTTGTTGCCCTCCACTGGAGCCACT
>VYXB01009874.1:282699-326349 GCA_013397135.1 Pachyramphus minor | reverse complement strand
GGGGCCGCCGCTCGGCTCAAAGTCCCCCGGGGCGGGCGGGACAGAGCCCCTCCTGCCCCCCGCCCTATCCCGCCTCGGGCCGCGCTCAGCCTGACCCCGGCTCCGGACCCGGCCTTGGCCCCGCCCGGCTTGGTCTGTCCTAACTGTGCAGCAGCCAGCTCCAGGCGAGGGATGCTTGTTTGGTTCGGTCCGGGATAACGGGACAACATCCGTGCATCGCTCTGGTTCATGATCAGCTCCGAAGCACCGGGTTTTTCAGCTCGGGCTTCCCAGAGCTCTCAGTTCTCACAGTACCACCCAGAGATTTCCCTTTGACAAAAAAACAGGAGCCTCTGATTTGGGAGCGTTTGTTTGCCCACATGCTCCTTACCCGGAATCCATCATCTCATCAGCATTCATCACCCTTCCAGCGCCCACCACCTTGCCTGCATTCCAGCAACAGCTCCTGAGGAACCATAATACCTCCTACCATGCCAGATGTTCTGGCAGACATTAAGTTATCCAGGCAGCTATTAATTTACCCAAGATCAAAAGGCTTGTGCGATTCTGCTGCCCCCTACAGAATGAGGGCTGGAAGAATTGTGGAGCAAATATTCACTCTCAAGATCGATTTTTTTGTTTTCTTCTCTCTTCAAATATTCATAAAGTCTATAGGGCTCCAGTAATTCCCAGCTGGTATTTGGAGTATCTTTCTAAACAAGTGGTTCCTCAAATACCTTTCTGGTGGTGGCAATCTTGTTTAGAAACCTTCTTTTCTTTTAGAAAGAGGATTGATTTTAAATGCTTATAACACATTTATGTGCCTATACATTCTGTCCATCAGAAAAACATGTATATGTTAGCTCTTTGAATGAACCTTTCTGGTGAAGTCTCGTTTGCAAATGAGGCAAGAAATGCAGCTAAAGCACAATAATTTCTATTTAATATCAAACCTGTAAAGTGAATAAAACTACTTTCGTGTTGTGTGTTACCTTGTGATGCTTCTCCACCAGTTCAATACTTCACCACAACATAATCCTTGTCTTCCTCCTAAACTCTCATTGGGCATGCTGAAGATTGACAGGAGAGCTGGTAGAGGGTACTCTGCTGCTTCCAGGAGTTCCTACTAATTTTCCCCAGCAGTTCTGCAGTATGTTTGGAAGCAGAAATTAAGGAGGAACCTTGCAACAGCATGACAGCAAGGGCAGAAGGACACTCCTTTGGGGGGGGGTGCTTAAGCAGGAGTGGTGGGATGAGATCTGTTGCGTAAGGACTGAAACACAAAATGCTGCAGTGGAGCCTGACACTTGCTGAATCAGTTCTGACAATAAAAGCAGTGGGGAGAAGATGATTCAGCTGGAGCAGAAGCAAGCACTCCCCAACTCCATGCAGGTCACTTCCCTGTGCACAGAGGGATGGCAGACAAATAAAGAGGTCTAGAATGAAGGTCTTCACCATGTAGCACTGTCTTATAGCCGTCTAAGTACTACAAAATCATCTTCTCTGTATTTACAAATATGGTAGGGTAGATACGTAATGAGCTGCTCTTCCTGCCCTTGAGGATTGGCAGTGAACATTAAATTCTCATCTGTACTTGTGCATCCCCATGTTTAATTGCATGCCTGGCCGTCCAGTGCTTCTGTGAGCAAGGCCTGCAAGTCAAACAGAAACTGCTCTGAATGGTCCTTAAATTTAAGTTTCTCACATCTATACATTTTTTGCCTTTTGTCTCTTTCAGCAATTCCAGAGAGAATTTCAAAGAGCAAAGGTGACATCCACAGCTCTATTTCTGGTGATCCAATCTCAGACTCCAGTCACTCTTAACATTAGTTTTGGTAAAAGGAGGAAAAAAGGAAGACCTGTTCTGTGTAAAGCTTTACACCTGCCTGTGTAATTACACTTTTAAAGACAAAATTCAGTATTGTGCACAAGACTTTTCCAAGAACCAAGGGCAAGTCTAATTTAAATCCTTAGATTCAGTGAAGATTTCATGCTTAGTAACATAGGAATGTATTTCATTTTAAGACTTATATTCTGCTTGCAGAAAACTTGCAGCTAGGCTTGTGTATTTCTACATGCCCTGGTTCTTTACTGCTGAAGATTTTTTTTCTGCTATAGATCAGCCTATGAAGAAAAAGGCTAATTCACTGCAACCAGTGGTTTCAGACATTGCTAAGAGAAGATAGTGCAGGAGCGGTTTCTCTGTTGCATCCTCAGGAAATTGTAGTTTTATTCAAGAAGTACAGATTCTAAGTATTGGGCTGTATTTCTTTAATGTTGGCAGAATTCATTGGATGTAAACAGAAGACTGTAGGGTGCTAGAGGAACCCTGCTTAAATTTCTAAACTTAGAGCTTTTAAATCACCTTAATATTCCCGTGAAAGTGATTTCTGAAAATAATTTTATAATGTGTCATTTTCAATAGTGTATGATAACAATGAGGTAAAAAATCCCAGTGAAAGTAGAGATAAATAAAAAAGTTCAGTCTCAGGTTATTAAGAGATTTCATCTCTTCTCACTGGTGCTTTATGTGATGGTCTGATGCACTTATTCCTCAAGAACACCTTTTCAAATACATTGTCAGTTACATTAGAATGTTTATTCTTGTAAACAACATGGAAGTTTTAAAAAAGGGCCCATATGAGTCTTAGACCAAATATTAGCTAAATTTTCCTTGAATTTGTGTTAGTTTTTTTCTTCTGCTAAATAGTCCTTTACAATAATAGACATAGCATAACGAAATGTTCTGAAAGGAGACACTGTGCATGCCTTGACAAAAGTTAATTTGCTAGTGGAATTTACTGAATCCTATTTCCCTGTTTACAAAAGCAGCAGAGGTTATTAGACTCTCAGGATCAAACATAGAAATTGCATCACATGAATGAAACTGACTTGCAAAAGTGGAATAGATCCAAACTAAATTGCAAATTTGTTGTGTACGCCTGGCTTCCCTCATATCAGATTGAGATTAACATCGTATTACAAATATTTTTGCATAGTTTTGCAAAAGTAAAAGTGTACTCTGCATTTCATCTTTTTCTATGCAGAAAAACCTTGCATCTCTCAAACCATAGAAACATTGCATTTGCTCAGATGAGCTTCCTGAATCCTCCCTCTGTTCCCAGATCCTGTCTTTGGCAAATTCCATAACCCACTGGTGACATGGGGTCAACCTTTTTGGGGAACACTGCAGTCTGCCCCAGTCTGACCCAATTTGGTTTTCCCTGAGCAGTGTAACCTTGCCAACCTGTGTGACCAGGTTTCCTTCTCACAAAAACTGCAGCTAAGGGAAGAAGAGCTTGTATGCACCCGTGTACTGTCACAGACATAGGAACCGGTACAATTCCAGCATCTGGCCAAAACTTGTCATTCTTTGCAGTCAGTGACCTGCACAATACAGAATTGGAGTTCACAGCATTTTGTCTCTTAGCAACAATAAGGATTTAGGGTCTTCTCAGCTAGGTTTTGTAGTCCTTTTGGGTACTCCTAGGAATGGGAAAGTTTCCAAGCAAAAAAATAAACAGCAAGCAACCTATACTCAAATGAGTAACACAAAAAAATAAGCTCAAAACTACATGTGTTGTCACATCTTGCTGTAAGTCTTTCTAAGCTCTTTTTGACTAGGTAACTTTTTACCATATTAAGTAAGTGGGTTTGCAGGGTATAATTTTTTTGCTGATGGAGTGTCCAACTTCTTTTATCCCATAAACTTGTCCTATAAATTTGAATAACTTAATCACATGAAAGCTTTTTTTTTTTTTTAGTTACTCTAGGTACCTTATTTTTAAAAAGTAAAATCATGAGCTCTTTTATTTGTGTCTTTAGTATACACATAAGTGAATGTTTGCAGCTCTTTTCCCTTTTGGACTTGCTCCAGAACCAATGAAAAATCTGTTTGTGGGGCTTACTTCATACCAACTAAGGACCAGCTCTGATTTCTTCAATATATTCAGAGTACCTTATCTTCACCTGCACTGCAATTCATTCCACACCATTTAGGACAAAACATAAAATGGTCTTTCTGAGTCTGAAGTTTAAGGAATGTACCTATCAGGAAAACATGCATAACAAAAAATCCCAAAAGAATCTGAAACTACATGAAAGGAGCATGGTTTCACTGAGAATGAAAACTCAAGACTATAAAGCAGCTGATCTCAGTCTTTAAAAGAGGGAGACACACTACAGGAGAAAAATATCTTTGTTTTCTTAGTTCTGAGTGGGTTCTTGCTTTTGCAAAAGGTAAGTCAACTTGTCTTTCCTATTATTCATCTTAATGTAGATTTTCACTTTTTTTTTCCTTCTAGATAATGGTTTCATCTAGATATAGTACACATCAGGTATGTCTTTTGAAAGGTCATAATAAATGTCTCAGTACTTTAATTCATTTCTCAACCGCCCCTCACAAAAACAAACAGAAAAGATGTGGCTGCTTTCCAGATGATGGGTACAGGTCTGTTCTGGAATATCAGCAGCCTGGTTTTAAGTTAGGAAGTATGTGCCACATTAAGGACATGCACAAAATGCTCCCTTGCTTCTTTTAAGCTGCCAGTTTTTAAAAAAGGTTTCTACTCATTTTAAACTGTTACTGGATCTTCCTTGTGTGAAGATTTTTCCTAGCACAAAAACTAGCATTTCTCCAACAAGCAGGAGTGTTCTACATTGAAGAATTCTCACCCCATAGCAAGTGAATCAGAGGAAGCACTATGAATCACAGGAGGACTTCAGCTCTCTGCAAGGCAAAACCGTTTACCCTCATGACAGAAATTAAGCATTCTGGCTGTACAGCACAACTCCAGACATCTTTCTACAGGTATGCCTCTGTTCCATTGAGGAACCGGTCACATTCATCTATACACACAGAAGTGGTTCAGCATAAGCTGAGCCTTCCCAGTTATTCTGAAAAGCTGAAAGACTAAAATACTTGGTAATTTGTCACAGCGATGCTGCTGCCTGCTGATCCAGTGCGAAGATCACACATGTCTAACTCACCTTCAGCCCCACTTCCACCTCATGTGGAGGAGCAGCTTTCAGGTCAGTGCTGGCCCATTCCAGACAAGGAACTGATAACATACCAAGACAACAGTCACAGCTTTTTCTCCTCCAGTACTGATACCACTGTAACTATCAATGCCAGCACAGGAAGTACACTATTCTGCATCACACAGTCATTAACAGGATGTGCTGTATCACAAATCAGACATGACACTTTTTTTCCTCTCATTCCCGCCACCAAAACTGTTCCAAGAACACATTTAGTTGTTGCTCATTGCCAGTTTAAAAGCACTTATCTAGCCTTGTGATAGTACTGATGTTAAGTTAAATAGCTCTTTGCCCTTTCCCAGTGGGACTGTAGGGTACTTCAGCAGAGCTGGGAAGTATGCCTTCAAGCTGCCAAAAAGAAGGGCCTGGTTTATGTAACGAAAGACCTTCACAAGCATATTCAAAATGATTTTTCACTCTTTATGGCAACTTACAGATGTAAATATTAAAGGAACACATGCATAGCTACAAGGATGACTTTCAACACGAGAAACAAACAGGGAAGTATTTCTCTGCAGGATCTATTCTGACAGGCTGGTGTTTTCCCCCAATTCACACAACCAGTATTATACCCTAATGCAACCCAAAGCATCCAGCACTGTTCACTCCAGCTCTCTCTCAAAGGATGTGCAATCCCAGCAGGCAGGCCTGGAGAACAGCACTCCAGATGCAGCTTCTCTGCTACAGCTATGACCTCAGCAGCTTTTAAACAGGATGTCTTTTCTTACTTCAGAACCTTGCAGGACGACAGCATCACCTCCATTTTTCAGCAGAGAGTCACAGAGCACACTCCCATTTTGCAGTCTGTTGTCTTAACTCTATTAATTTGAAGTGTATTGACCTTTATAGAAGCCAAGAGAGTTTTGTTTGTGTGGGTGTTGGGTACTAAGTTGATACAAATTTGTCCTTCCTTAATGACTGTACAGCTACACTTCAAGCTTTGTGACTCAAGGCAGCAGAATATTTCTGAGAGACACTGGCGTACAACAGGTCTCCACATCTCACCTGCCGTGAAGTCTTCCCAGCTATTTCCAAATGGTTTATAAACAGGTTTAAAGATGAAGTGTGTCTAAATAGTAAAATACAGGGACTTCTATGTTTTCCTGTGTTTCAGATGGGAAGATAACTGGTATTTTTTTAAATACTCGCTTTTCAGTTTAATATTTTCAGCTTTAAATTGAAAAAAATTACCTGTTGCTCCTCCAGCATTAGCTTTTCAGACACCAATAGAAGACTAACAGCCTTTTAAAGGGTTAACTTCCGCCATATTAAAACATGCTGGGAAAAAAGTAAACACCTTATTACAAAAGTATGAAAAACAGAAAGAAAAAAAAAAGTTTATTTCCAGAAATACAAAACATCTATTCTCTCATTTCTCCATCTTCTTCCTCTTCTTCCACACCTCTGATGTACAAAACATTATTGCACCTGTAAATAGAACCAGGAATTCTATTAGTTCTTAGCTGTACATGGTATAATTTTCCCCATATAAGATGCTTTAAGCATTTTCCTGCTTGTGTGTGGCCTGGCAGCAGCCAATTCTGCATTACAAATTGCTGCTGTTGACTTTGTACAGCTTTTCCACGAAGTTCATTACAATTGAACCTTTATAAAAGTAGTAACTGGTTGTTAATACTGCACAAAAAAATTTTTACTTCTGGGTTAGCAGTTAACGCTCAAGTTTAACTTCCAAGCATGAGAAATGTTTTCAGGTGCAATGCACTAATGTATGACGCCAAAGGATTAACAGATACACAATAATGTAGAAAACTAAAGCATTTACCCACCAAAAAAGGGATAGTAAATACTTTTTGAAATATATTCAAAAGTTCCATTTTTCCTCCCCTCAGAAGGGATCTCAACACAAAACACACACATTCATAGCCCTCCCATAAGACCTACACTTAGCTTCTTAGTTACACAAGAAATACAACACCCACCCATACAAGTTTTAATGCCGGTGGTAAGAAGGTTTAGAAAGAGTCTGCCTCCATCATAAATAAGTACCCCAATTACCTTATCAAAACTTCACCCAGGTGTCCAGACAACGCGCCGTCTATGTATTCCTCTGTGTTTGCGAGCTTGAGAGGGAAACGAGCAAAAATCAGAGCGACTGTACTAAAAGCAGCTTCACAAAGGATACATCGGCCCTGCCCCAGTCCAGTGCTCACTACAGCGGCCGGGGGCAGCCGAGCGGCCCCGCAATCCCGCCGAAGCACCGCCGGTCCCCGCACCACAGAGGGGTCCGGGTGGGAAGGGACCCCAAAGATCACGGCGTTCTACTGCCCTGCCGCGGGCAGGGGCACCTCTCACTCGACCGGGTTGCTCAAAGCCCCGTCCAACCTGGACTTGAGCACTTCCAGGGATGGGACATCCACAGCTGCTCCGGGCAATCTGTTCTGGTTGGCGCAAGTTCGCCGCCCCAGGGCCGAGCCTCGGCACCACCCCCGCCCCACGCACCTCAGCGGGGACCCCCCGGCGCTCACCTGCATGTTCATGTAGCCGTCCACGGAGACGAGGTAGCCCTTGTACTCCATCCCCCACTTCAGCTTCACCATCACCGGCTTCCCCGTCAGCCCGTTCAGGAACGGCTTGGGGTTCAGGGGCAGGCTCTGCAGGGGGAGCACACGGTCAGCGCCGCCCCGCTCCCGCCCCTCCCGCCGCCCTGCCGCGCGCCCCCCGCTGCCCCTACCATGGCGGGAGAAGCGCAGGCCCACGGGGAACCCCTCGTGCGCGCCGCGGGAGAACTGCAGGGGATGGGATGGGAAGCAGCTCCGCTCCCGCTTCCAGTTCCGGGGGCGCCGCTCTCCCACCCCCGACCTCTCACACGCCAAGGCAGAGGCGGCGCTGCCCATTGGCTCGGCGCTGCCGCGGGCCTCTCTCATTGGCCACTATGCCGCGCTACCCCGGGCCCCAACCAATCGCCGTTGGCGCGAGACGCGGGGCGCCTCTTGTTGGCTCGGGGCGCCCGCCCCGGGTCCGTTTGTGCGTCCGTGTGTCCGTCTGTATGTCCGTCCGTGTGTCCGTCCGTGTGTGTCCCTGTCCTGCCCGGCGGGAGCACCTCGGCACAGCGGGCTTAGGCAGCCCCTTTGCTTCTCTGCGCAGGCCGATCCCCACGAGGTGGCAGCGCCCGGCCTGTGCGGTGGCCGTGGCGCAGGACTGGGGAGCTCTGACAGGCTGTCCTGTGGTGCCCGCCAGCCCCGCGGGCCCTAGAAGCTTTATGGCGTCCGCCCGTGTCTGAGAATGAACCTGCGGACCAGCACGTGTTCGTGACTCCGCATGCATGGATAAAACACTCGTGAAACACCAGTCCTGAACTAGCAAAATTTGTGTCACATCCGCACTAATGTTTTCTGCCACTCTATATCTAAATTCATCAAATGCCACGATGTCTATTCCTGCATACACCATATTCCCTTAGTCTTTAATGTAATTGTTGCTGAATGAGAAATAAATCTTTCTGTAACAAAATACTACTATGTTTTTTGTGCATTTTACGTTCCAAAGGCCAGTCTAGTGCCCAGCTGTTGAAACCAAAGCCATCATCACCTACTTAAATCTGCATGTTTAAGGCTGTTGACTCAACAACCTATCTGTCCCAGGTCCAGATGGTCATGCATACTGGCACCACGCATGTCTTGTGGAAGGGTAGAAGTGAAACAGCTGGAATTGCAATTCCTCTTTACTAGCATATGTCAAAAGTGCACTCACAGAATCACAGAATCTTTAGGGTTGGAAGTGACCTCTGGAGATCATCCAGTCCAACACCCCTGCCAAGGCAGGGTCACCTGGAGCCGGTGACATAGGAACATGTCCAGGTGGGTTTTGAATGTCTCCAGAGAGGGAGACTCCAAAACCTGCCTGGGCAGCCTGTTCCAGTGCTCTGCCACCCTCAATGTAAAGAAGTTCTTCCTCATGTTCAGGTGAAACTTCTTGTGAAAATACTCAGATACTTGTTTCCATGATCATTAGATATTAGTGTGGTTTTCTTTTCGGTGTAGTGGATGGGCAACAGAAACAACATCAAAATTAGGCTAATTGTGTTTCTGGTAGCAGGACTCACTATGGGCCAGCTTAAAGAGTAAGTAAGTTACAAGATTTTTTTAAGGAAGTCTGTTGAGACTAGGTAGGCAAAGTATGAACACAATGGGAAATGGTATATATTTGTCATGCCATTTGGAGTAGAGAATAGCTGATTTCATGTAACATGTATAATATGGCAGAACGCAATGAACTTGAAGGTAGTGTCTTGAATAAAATCATACAGTGGGAGCAACTTTTGCACTGTTCTGACAATTGCCAAGGATAAACATGTATCTATGAATGGCAATATAATAGGTTTGGTATGTTTTCTGTAAACAGCACTTTTATTTTTGTATATGGAATGAATTTTGATCACAATGTCTTCTACTCATATTGGGAAAGCTTTTTTGTGGATCCAAAAATACAGGAGCAGTTGTATTCAGCTTTTAATACACACTGCTCCTCTGACAGGTGAGTAAATATTCCAGCCCTGTAGTTATAAAAACAAATTTCCCAGGATCATAGATGTCAGTGTAGAAGTCAGAGAGGAAGAGTGCTTGACTTCTTGCTTCATAATTGGTACGTGAATTCAAGTGTCAGTAATCTCATCAGGTTCAGACTGTGTCTGCAGCAATTTTGTGTGGTGGTAGGGTAGGAAGGAGTACCAAAAGCACAGAATGCATGACTACATCTGAGGTAGTTAACTGAATAACTCAATTAATCAGGAAACAAAATAGCTGGTGTTTTTCTTTCCCCCTTGTGAGGAATTTGCTGTTTACTTTATTGACTGAATCATTCTGACTCAGAGACAATTTTCTTATGCTGGCTGTCTCCTGACCTTCAGCACAGGGCTGAAGTTCACCTTTTGTCCTCTTTGTATTTCCCCATGTAATAGGGGAAGTAATCATTTGCATTCTTTTCTGCCTTTGGGCCAGGGTATTTAGGCTGCTGCTCAACAGGAAATGAACAGGAAAGAGTTGTTATCATAGATTAATCCAAACCTTAGCTCTTGGGTGGATGGATAGGATTTTCTCTTACAGCTCAGGAGTGGGAATTTAGCACAACTGCCTACTCTCTGTTCCTAAGGAAACACATTAAGCAGCTGAATATCCAAGGGCAGCATTTCTGGTGGAGGGATTTGTTAGATTATCTGTGTAAGTGCAATTGCTCACTGACATCATTAACACACTGTGTCGCCATAGTGCCAGGCAGAGAGGGGAGCCCCTCACATCGCTGAGAGAAAGCTGAGCTGCCCTGAACTCTTTCCTGATTGAGCCAAGTTTGCTGAGACAGGAACTCCCTGCAATGACCGCCTTCTGCATACCATAAACACATTTATTAAGGAAATTTTCAGAGATGGCTTATGTTCCAGCTTCTGGGCTGCACATTTAATGAACATCCCATGCCTTTTCCTAGCAATATGCCAGTGTAAATGGGGTTTTCCTCCACTGCACTCTTATTCCACATCAAGTGAGCTACTTGTGATACCACGCAGTCATCTCCACCAGAGTAGTAATAGTATCAACATGCTGCCAAATTTTCATCTCAGTGTAAGATTGCAGCGTAGAATAGATGCTCGGTCTCTTAGATACAGCTGAAGGGAAAGGCATGGGGGAAATACAAAAATCAAGAGACTTGCCACTGGCCCTGCATGCCTCGCAGTGGCTGGCAAATAGTAATGTGATGAAACAAAACATGCAAAAGTCTGTTTGGGCTGGACTTGCCCAGTGAGCAGGAGACCATGCTGTGAAAGACTCACGGGGCAGGAGGCAGAGGTGAGCCTGGGAAGATAGAAATGGAGGGTTTATTCTTGGGTAGAAGATTTATGTGTAGTTTCAGATCAGTACAATATCTTTTTTCTGCAGTGATATCAGTGTGAAATGAGATCGAGGGTGTGTGGGCAGGTATATGCTAACAAAGCCCAGATCTTTTGCCCACTACCCCAGAGGTTTGCTGGAGTGGACAAAAGATCTGGGCTTTGTTAGCATATACATATGCTGGCTCTGTGAACAAGAAGGGGCATGGGATGGGTATTGTACAAAAATTATGGGAACATTAAAGCCTCCTTTTATTCATATTGAAAACCTTTATTTATTTGTGCAAATAGTGTTCATGCAAATTATGCAGCTACAGTAAAGAGAGGCCCTTTAAGAATGTGTCTGAAAACACAGGCTCCTTTGCCAGAAAATAATGGGACTTCCTTAATTATCAGCTGTTATCTTCTGGGTTTGGCAAACTTTTGTTGCTTTATGTGCGGTTGCTTCTTTTATGCTTTGACATTAATGAATTGGAATTGAAATTATGTGCTGAGGAAAACAAAGTGACCTGTATAAATAGTAAAATGGTGTTCTTTTGTGTGTCAAAAAGGGGAAGATAAGTATTATGCAGAAGGAATTTGGAAACCGTGCTTTCACACAAACATCTTAATAGAAACTGATAACTGGCTGCAAATCACAGAAGTGGTTCAAGAGTTGTGTTTTGGGAAATCTGTCTGACCAGAGCTCAGTAAGTTTGGCTGGTGTTGCAGGCTTTCTGAGTTAGGTGGCAACTCTATTGTAACAGAGGAGCTCATCTGCAGTTTTTAACAGTGAATCTTATGGTGGAAGATAAGAGAAAGGAGTTATTAGGAGAGACTAGATATTTTACAGATTCCCTCACCATTTCAGAGAAAGAGCAGGAAGAAACTAGCTGGAGAGGAGAAAGCAAAAGAAATCATACTGGGTTAAAAGAAAGCACTAAATCCAGGATTCTTGAATTTCTTAGAAAACTCTGTCAGAACCCAAACAATATTCTGGAGAGATGCAGCAGAGAAATAGGAGCCCAAGTCCCAAAGTATCCTGTGAGTCATCAAGGCTGATAGGCGGCTGTAGGGACAAATATGTCCTGAACGCCCTCCATTACACTGTGAGGCTTTAATGTGCTGTGGTTTTATTTATTTGGCCAGATACATTTTTTTTTTCTGATAGCCAAAGGGAAGAGTGATTTGAAGTTGGAGCCTCTGCAAAGACTGCTGGGTTATTTGCACCTCCTGGGAGAGCCAGCTGGGCCAGCTGAGGCAGCTGGGCCAGAAAGTCTCATTTCCAGGAAGGGTCTGCAGACAGAAAAAAATCCCCAACCCCCTATGCTCTGAAAATATTCCAGAAGTGACATCTGCATTTCTTGTTTGGCTTGAACCTGAGCCCAGGGCACACATCTCGTCTTGGAGGCAGCTGCATCTGAGCCCAGTGACTTCCAGTGGCTTCTGCTAAACTGGTGGCCCTTTGTGAGGGCCTCTCCAAGGTAGGAGGTGCTGAGGGTCTGCTATAAAGTCAATTCTGTGTGTACACCCTTCCCCATGGAGAGAAGAAGCTGTCATGCAGACAGTTTCTAGTCAGCTACCAGAACCTCGGAGCACCTCACTGCCTGCCTGAAACAAGCAGGAGTTCAAGCTCGTGTAGGTAGGCAGGCTTTTCTCAAACCTTGGGAACCCCATAGGTTTATCTTGCCCAAGATAATAAAGATTATAGGGACCAGGAGTTAACTGTGGGGATGGTCAGTTAATTAGGACCAAATGCCCAAGGCAAACAGCACAAAAGACTGCAGCATACTCAGGATGAAAGTAACTGAAAATCCTGTAGTTCAATGCACGTCATCTGGTACAAATCCAGGGGAGAGAGCATGGCTATAGCTGTTTACACGGGTTTTATGCCAACCATCCCCAAATTACCAGTGCCCTGACTTTCGTACTTCTTGGGCGAGTGCCCAGCTGTATGTGCTGGGTATAGTCTTGTCACCACAGAAATGCCTTTCTTCAGAATTCTCTAAGAGTTCAGTAAGCTGGAGTTTTGGCCAGTGACATTTCCACTGCATTATGTCAATGACAACAGTGCTCACAGAGACCAGCTCTACCTGGTTCATTTCTAGCCAGGAAGTCATTGATGTGCTGGTGTTCCCTTGTTACAACTGCATCTTGTAAAGCTGTTTGTTGTCATTTAGTTTGGCCTTCATCTTGCTGAGTAAACTGTTAGGTCAATTATACAACTGTTAGGGGTTTTCCAGAGTACACAGAGGATGAGGGCTTGTTTCTCTTTGCCCAGCAGGTGTTTCTGAGGAGGGAGCTGATGTGCCCTGGGCTTCCCTACTGGGGTGCCAAGACCCTGGAGAGATATTATGAGCAATTTCAGTGCTTCTGATGGTACATGGTAAATTCCTGATGCTCCTTGCATGCCCCAGATTACCTGGCCCCACTGCCACACTGCTCTCTTTGGATCCTTTTCTGTACTTTGCATCTTTTATAGCAGCCACTGTTGCTGTCTGCACTTGGTGTGGGTGGCCTTGGCAGCATAGCGTGGTCTTGGAGGCATTTACATCCATTTGGTGTCTTCCTTCTCCAGGGCAATGTCTTCTCGGTGGCAATTTACACCACAAGTAACGGGAAGGACCTAGTGGATAAGCGCTGTGTGTTCTTGAAATAGGGCCTAGTGATGGTCAATAGAGGATCCTCTCTTCTGCCCAGAAATTCTACCACTTGTAAGGGTAGGTACTGACCAGGGAAGGAAAGGGAAGATCATGCCATGATTGTATTGTTTACTGCAATGCAAAATAGAGATACTTAGCTAGTTTAGGTAATAAAAACGATTGAAAAAAGCCTGCTTCTCTACCAATAAACATATTCTGGTGCCTGAGCTGGCTCACTCCAACCAGCACGTGCAAACTGCGATCATTTTGAGGATTAGGGTGTGTTCAAGGGTCAGAGCATGGGTGCATTTCACAAGCATAGCAGAAGGTGTACCCATAACAAAGACCATTGGCTGCAGCACTGAAATCTTTGCTCCAAAACTCTTTTTTGTTTTTCCAGAAGAAACCATTTTTTAAAATAAGGGGAAAGGAACCTATTTTTTAACCAAGCATCATTCTTGGAAATGACCTTCTTAGATGAAATTTTCCTGAAGAATATCAGCTTGGAGCAGATATTTCCTGCTTCCAGGAAAGCTTTTCTAAAGTTCTGCCCCCTGTAAATGTTTATACAAACAATTAAAGACTGCCAGAGTTATAAGCTGCTAAGAAAGAGGAGCTTAGGATGGAAAACAGTGAAACCTTAATAATAGCATTGCCAACTTCACTTAAGAAACAGATATATTTAGTATGAATTTTGTATAATAAATGCTAGCTTAGATATGAAACTTTTGTACCATTTTGTTTTGCTACATAGCCAGCAAAAATTTAGTATAGCCATACACAAGGTTGAGTATTTTCTGGCAAATGTGGTATTTCTTAAGTCACCCTTAAGATTGTTTGATCAGTTGTAGGTTGCAATGGACTGATATTGATGTTCCTTTCATATAATGCATCATGTAAAGCAAGTGGCTACTTGTTTTGACAGACTGTAAAAGATACATAATTATTAAGGGGGAAAGGGCTAGTTCATTCTGTGACACTTTATGGATTTACATGCTTCTGTGAATTGGACATAAAAACCTTCAGCTCGTCTGTGGTGTGCGGTTTGGCTTAAAGTGCTCAAGAAGCAGCTCTTAAAATTTTCTATTTCAGGGAGAGGAGGTCTAGAGGATTAAATGATACAATTAAAGATTTATTTAATAACAAACAAAAAATTTCACAGTTGGACAGTCTTGTTTAAGTTTAATTCACAATACTACCATGTTGAGACCCCAAGAATTTTAATGGAGGTATGACTTTACTTTAGGTATTTGATAAGATGACTTAAAATAGAGTGAAGTGGATGGCAATTCCTGTGCCCCTCTGAACTGGGCTGTCTGAGAAGAAATGTGATTGTTGCAAAGGGTGACAGTGCTTCTCTCTCAGCATCAGGACACCACCTCCCACTGGAAGACCCTGGCAAACACTTTACCCATCCAGAAGATAAGAGTGGCTAGAAACCTGACTGCCATGATACTTGTTCACCATTTAATAATTATCTGAATTTAGGTCTGTGGAGGGACTTTCCCATAGTCCATACTGGCAATTACCTTTATAATAAAGCTCTACTTTTTGTGGTGTTTGGGGAGTGACAGTTACCAGACTAAAGGACTTGTGTTTTCTGAGGTATCTTTGAGGTCATACATCATGGAATCCCATTCCTCTAATACACTATTCATACAGTATGTTTTCTTTCTGGGTCTTGTAAGAATTCTAGGGAGTTTATTCTGAAAATTTGCATGAAATTGGATTTTTTTCCCCCTGAGTAGTCAACTGCAGACCAATTTTTCTGATGATGAGCAAATACATGAGTATATAATAGCTTATACAAATGAAAAATACAACATTTTTGGTTGCCAAGTTGGCCCAGTCTCAGATAATGGGCTAAATAAAAGGTGCAAGCTCAGCAGACTTATTGGAACTGTAATGTCTTTAGCAAATGAGGGAAATTGAATACCCTTTGCCTACATAACCTTTGCCTTCACTGGTTTTGCTTTATTCACATTTAGAAGTACACATCATCTCCAAGTGTGTCTAAATAGCAGCAGGATGGAAGTAATGGCTGTGCTTTCAAGGGCAGAATGCCCCTGAGTTCCATGGGAACTCGATGCTAAATTACACTGAAAAGTCATAGAGCACACATGACTCAGACCTGAGCTGTGCATCTGAAATGTTGTAATGAAAAGCATCACTTAATTTGTTTTTTTATTTATAGCAAAGGCAAACCTATTTTATATAATTTAAAAAATGTCTTTTCCTTTCCAGATTTTCTCTGGTTTAATATTAATGTGTATATATATATACACATATATATATAAAAATATATAGATGCACACATATGTGATACCACAGAACAGTGCAGACAGTACCACACATATTAATATTTATGTGTTGGACATTATATGTACATATACTCTATATTATTTACTAACAGCCACTTTATTTCAGACATCAGAAAAATGTAGGATTGGACTGGGTCTGAGAGCACTGATTACATTCACAATGGTGAACAGATTAACTGTTTAGTTGCAGGTATCAAGGTTGTCACTCAAACTGGCAGCACCTCAGAATAGCTAAAGCTTATCAAAAATTGTCTGGATTGGAAATGACAGCCATACATGCATGAATGCGTCTGTATGGCTGGAAGATTGTTGAAGTGTGAAGTGAAGAAGTTCACTTTGGTTTATTTTTTATCATAATTACTGTATTTCATGAAGGAACATTGACTTGCCACAGGATAAATACAAGGGGAAACAGAGAGAAACTTCATTCTCTTATCATCTTTGTCTCCCAAACGTCACCACATTTGAACAAAGCGTATTTATTTCATTCCTTAGGCATTTATGTAGCCATTTACTGTACTCTGTATAAGTGAAGCAGAATAATTTTTTGCGAGACTAATTAAAAGTTGCATGGTAGAAAATGTTTTTGTGATCACACCACCGTAACGAAATTGAGCTGTCTTTACTGACATGTGCTCCATTTACTGGGTTTTTTAAAACATATTTCCCACACTTCCAGCAGATTTTTTTTTTTAAAGCAAAAGCATAGTAAAGTTTTTCTTCCAAAGTAAATTAATATCTTTAATTAACATATTTAGAAAAATAAAATGGCAGTTTATCTAATCTTTTTTCCTATTTATTGTGCGGCTTTATGCTGCTTTCTAGCTCTATAGAATCTTACAAAACTTCCATGTCAAATCAAGAACAGCTAAATCACCTCTGAGTCAACAGGATTAATGTGTAAAGTTTATTTGTCTCCATCCCAGTGGTGTTACAGTCGCCTTCAGTCCCAGCATGAAGTACCAACCAGGCAATTTTACCGTGTTCTACATTTTGGATCCCATGTGGAATAGGCACTTAGTGAATGGAAAAATTTAGTTATACGATTTCATCATAAACTGTTAAGAGAATTGAGGATTGCACTGAGAAAGTCTGAAGGCTCTAGCATGACAAATGCTCTAAGACAAAGGTTTATTAAAAAAAAAAAATAGTTTAAATCCCTCAAGTAAGCTCAAACCACTGTTAATTCTTCCCAAAGGCTGCCATAGGTGGGGACGGGACTTAGTTCTGTGGCTGATGTCTTTGAGGAGAAAATTGTCTACCAAAGAAAGGTGAAGGTCCAATTTTAACTGGCACAGCACTCCGAAGTGCTCATTTGGCTTCCACAGAGAATTTGGGAAGTTTTCTTTTTCAGGTGTTATGTACTTAATGGAATTGGAAAAGTTAATACTCTCTGTGCATACAACTTCTGTATCTGAACCAGCCAGTGGATAAAATGTTGATAATAGCAGAAGTTCATGTCATGCCAAAAAAGACTAAAACATGTGACACCTTTGATGCACTTTGTCGTTATAGATGTGGGGTTGGGAACCAGTCTTACTCCTACTACAGATCAAGCAAGTGGCCTTCAACAAGTTGTGAAACTCCTGTTTGCAGAGTAGGGGTGTTTTGTATTATTCTGACCATTGATTTTATGATGGTACCTGGAAGACTTATGCAAGATTGAATCTCTGTGCTGTGGACCAACCGAAAGTCATGAAAAGAGTGCCCTGCGGAGATATAAAACCATGGGTGGGGGAAAGGAAGTATCCTCTAACAGGTGGAGAATGGAGGTAAGAAAGATAACCGTTAATGCTCTACCTGCCATTAAGGAAAGAAAAAGCTATTGCCAGGATATATTAGTTTTCGTTGCAAATTTGTGACTGCCTAAAGCAGAAACTCATACATACATTATTTTCCCTTCTCGGTGCCTGACCACGTGAGTGAAGACGAAATGCCTTCCTTTCCAAATGCGTGCAAATGGCTCTGAGGTATGGATAGATATGGGATTGTCAACTCCAATTAGTTGGAGAAATGACCTACTGTACTTCTCTTCTATAGGTATTACAAAAGCCGTTCCGCCCATGAATTAGACATCGGTGAGAAGCTGAATTTAAGCCCACTATTGTATGGGAATGTCCACTCCGCTTTGCCACACTAAAGACATTCAGGCAGGCAGAACACCCTCCGCTGACTCATTAGGGCATACATTAGAGGCAAACTCGCTGCGCTCGCCATGAACCCACAGAGCTGTCTTGAATGGTAGCCCTTGGTGGACGCTTGCAGGGCAGGCCAGTTCCCACAGCACCCCGCTGATCCCCTGTGAACAGATTCGCAGCTCCCCGCTGGCTGCAGAAATGGATTGCTTGCCCCATCCTCACCCGCCACTGACAGCCCTCATAATAATAACCTGCCCGGGAGGCGAGGGACGGGAACGGGTTTCTGACAACTCATTAGCCTGAGATATGGTCGGTTCCTGCCAGGATCGTCACCACCACTGCAGAGGGAGCAGGACAATGCTGGGCAACACTGGGCAGGCTCTTTCAGGGCCATCTTTTCCCAAAAAAGTTACTTGCATCCTCAGAAAGGAGCCCCTGTAGAGGGTGGCTCCTTCAAGATTCCTGAGGAGGGAAAAACCAGAAAAATTGGAGTGTCAGAAGTGCTGAGGTGAAAAATGAGGCCAGCAGGGGGTCGTATGATACTACAATGAAACCACAGCTGCTCAGAGGCGGCCCTGGGCTCAGGCATGACACATTGGCTGCCTTCGAGGCAGCAGTTCAACTCTGGAGATCTGAGTCTGATTTCTGAAGCACTGTTTCTCTTCCTCCTTCGGCCTCACCAGACTTCATGATTGAGGTACCAGTCTGGGAAAAGAAACCAAGAAAAGAACTGGGAAGTCCATTAAATATTGCTTTACACTGTTCTTTGCAGTTTGTCTTTTAAAATCCAGGTGGACTAAATTGCCCTGTGACTTTTAGTCCTGCCAAGATCTACACATGAAATCCTGTCCACTCCCCTGTGTCGCTGGGATGATAGACAAGGAACTTCTGAGTCTGGCAGAAATTCTCTGGGTATAACTTTCCTGTGTATGAAAATCACCAGCTAGAAGTTCCTCATGCTGGTTCAGTAGGAGGGGTGTGAAGAGCTGTCGACGATAAGCCATTTTTTCTCTCGTGATCATGGAATGCTATAATCTCAACTCCAGTTTGGAGAGTGATGCTTGCAAAAAAGAGATCTTCACTCAAAGCACCCAAGAGCAACATGGAGTTGATTGGTCACTACAGGCAAGAGATACCTTGGCTTATAATGGGATGGGAGCAAGATGTGGAATATTATTTCACCTTTACTACCTATGTCTTGTGTGATATCTGAGGGAATTGTCTATGCAAACTGAATCCCTGGACTATATGTCCTCTAACTGATGTTTTCAGGTTTAATCCTTGCACTCAAAAAGAGCAAAAGCATTTATTTTATTTTTATTGTGTGTCTGCATGCTGGTAGACAATGAAATTTTAATGAGCGTTTTGAATGTTTTAGTGCAGAAACATGAAATGGCTTCATTAGGAGAAGTAATGTTCAGCTTTACTGCAGAGAAATTATATTTATCAAGAATGGAGATAGTTCAAAAGAAAATGTCAGCAAGACGTAATTTGACAGAAAAGAAAACAAAGAACAATTCAGGCCATAAATAAGTAAATAAATAAAAAGAATTATCACTGTGTGCTGTTCTCATAGCTCAGCTTTTTTAGAAATAAGAATGAAAACTTTCTGAACCACAGCTCTCAAGGTACTTGAGTGTTGTGGTCGGGAAAGGCTCACAGCTATTGCTAAAGTATTGGGGGTATGTAAAATCACAAAGAAGCAATTTCTGTTTCAGAAGGGATGGAAATGTAAAAGAGTGAATCCACATGCAATGGTCTAAAACTGTGTTGTTTTATTGTTTCTATCTTCTAAGTAGGTTATCTGTAGGCAGGACTTAAATGGTGGAGATACAGATTGATTCCAGGAACTCTGACGATCTTCCAGACCCACTAATAGTCCACCTTAGTCACGGGAAGCAGCAACACATAGTAAATCATATTGAAGGCCAACAAAATGTTTTTAACAGCTTTGTTAATGAACTGGAAAGGTAGGAGCATGTCAATGACAGTAGCAGAAAATGTTCAATTTGTATCTGTTGCAGGCAGAAAAATTGCTCAAAGACAAATGTGGAGTTTAAAATGATCTGGCAAAATTCATTCCAAATCATTCAGTTTCAGGAACTATAACTGTTGAAAAGAAAGTCAAATATATTGATTTAGGTGTCAGATGCAGTCTAAAACATGCAGTCTGTTCAGATATCCAGAGGAACTGACCTCTTGTGAAAACAGAGGTCCAGCAGACATACATAAAGGTGACATCACCTGCTGGTAAGTGACAGCTGGTACTGTCCCAGTAGTCTGAAACAGAGCTGTTGATGGCAAAAGGGGCAAAGAGAGATAAAGAAACTAAATTAATCCAAGTTAAAAGGCTGATCAACATGATCTAAGGCTGCAGTAAGATACTGCTAAATAAACAAGGCACATGTTTATTCCCCAGCTATCTTGAGAAAGATGTGAAAAAAAACCCTAGATGAAGAACTTCATGGGAGCCTCAAACAGTAGAGGAATGAAATGGGGATGGATGTGGATGTGTGCTTTATCAAACACAAGGAAAATCAGACTTCATGTCATCCTGAGCTCCAAAACTGGGGGGCATCCATGATCATATTCACAATACATGATAAACTGTCATTTAGTATTGATACTGGGAAATGTCAGAGACCAGATCAGAAGCTGGATTCTAGTGTTCTAAGCTGAATTTACACATATGAAGACACTCTCCCAGAAAGTTTCTGCACTCCCAAAAGCTCCAATTCCTCTCATGAAACATACTGAGCCGTGTGCATCCATCAGTGCATGTGTTTGAGTGCTGTCTGACATATTTTCAAACATATCAAGCTCCATGTATTCTTCGTGCACTCCTGCTGAGACAGCAAATCCCCAGATAAATGCCTGCACCACACCACTGTTGAAGGTTTTCATGTTCTATTTCCTTCAGTGCTCACTGTGTTGACACTGTACCCTGGTTGGAGGCAGTGGCTGCCAGGTCCTGAGGTCTATCAATGGAAGATCGGGATCCAGGGAACCACCTAAGTGCTGCATCACAGCCATGGGGTAAACCTTACAAGGTTCTTTCCCTGGACGCTTCCTTTGCTTTGAACATGGAAGTTTTGCTCACGTGGCTTTTGCCAGCTCCCCATAAGGACCATGGATTTCCTGACCTCCCTCTCAGCAGGGAGTCTGGATCATGATGCACCTTAACGAGCTGCTCCATAGCACTCCAGATACACTGTAGATACACAGTGCCATCATCCCACAGGGACATATTTTTCTGAATGGGATGGCCAGGCCTGTGCTCAGCAGGGGCTGTAGGCAGACTCCCCTCCCCGCTGATGCTGAGTGCCACTGCTTTCCCAGGCACATCATCCCACCTGCAAGTGCTGACATCCATCACAGGACCCCAGGCATACCATGTTCTTACATGCTCAGAGATAGATGTTCAAAGGTGTGTTTTTAGAGTTACTAGCCATTTTTGTCTGAAGCATTTGCTCTGCTGTATGCTTTCTTGCTGTCTCTTATTCCCTCAAAGAAGGACTCAGCAAAGGTTTTGTGAGCCAAGTCTAATCCTGTTTACATGATGCTTTTAACTCCCATATTACTAGTTCAAAGCACGTGTCCAAATTTAGAAGCAAGACTAATACAACCTCAGGCTTAGTACTCATCAGATCTCACTAATTAAGCATGTTCAGGCCTGGTCAGTACCAGATGGAAAGCTGTCAGAGAATGATATGTCTTAGCTAGGAGTGGTCTCAGAGGCTGCAGGTGATGCACTTCTCTCAGTAATCAGCTACTTTCCCAGCCACACTTAGCTTGGCAGTTTTGAGCATCTGGAGCACAGTTTGGTTTAATTACATGCATAGCATTCCACGTGCATTTTTGCACGTGAAGAGGGAAAACCAGCCTGATTTTGAAGACCGGCATGGGGCTACTTGGCATTTAAATCCCAAAATTCCTATCCAGAAGACAGAGATGGACTTCGATGCTGCAGAACACATGTGCTGGCCATCTGCATGGCACTATCTCCTAGTGCCATGCCCTGAATATGTAATGAAAATGATGATGGTTTGGGCTGGAGTCCTGCAGATGCTCATTTATCATCAGTAATATACTGAAATATTTTTTGCTAGAGAAGGGATGTTGGTTGAGGTATTGAGCTCCAAAGAGGAGAACAATTCTTGTATTTCCTGCCTTCTTTGTCCTGCTTATCCACCTGATCCCTACACTCATCTGAACATGCTGCTGTTACACACTTCTCACGTTTGAGTGAAACTCAGTTTAAAAGGCTAGCATGAGGCCCATGAATGACCTTTATAAGACTTCAGCATGAACCAGATTTATCACTTTACATCCGATCGCTGAGTTTAGTCCTAAGAAGGCTTTGCAAAAGCTTAGGGCTGGTCATTATAACACAAGCGGTTGTAATAAGCCACTTTGCATAGAAGACACTATTTTGCCAATGGCAAATACTCTGCATCTGGAGAAGGGTTATTATATATACATGCAAAACTTTTCAGCAGACTTTCTACTACAAAGATTTAACAACTCTTTAACCCCCTAGTTATATTGCAAACACAAAGCTCAGCCCATCAGGTGACAGAAGTTCCCACAAGGTTCATCAGATTTGACACAGAACTGATGTGTGGACCAAAGCAAGCCCAGATCAACACCTTGAAATAATGGTGTCCTTCTGACTTCACCTGAATTGTCAAGATGAGATAGAAGGTAAAGGGATAATTTACAGATCTAAACCAAAGGCACATTCCTGCCTACATCGTGGTACTATCTTTGAACTCTTCGTTGAAAAACATTGTCACATTCATCACACATTTTGAAAGTCTCAACCAGCTGGGCTTTTCAATAGCCAGTAAACAGCAAAAAATAAAGAGTGAAAACCAACATTTTTTGCAAACAATATCTAATTATGTTTATATAATGCTGCCAGATTTAGAAATATCAGTGCTCCACTGGCAGTCCACCCCCATGGGATGCCACCAGCACCGTGGGATTCCCCCAGCTCCATGGAATGCCCCTGGCACCTTTTTGACCCACAGGAGGGAGATGCAAATACAGGAAAGTCCATGCACCCCAGTCCCTGCCCCATCCCCTCACCCCTCAGGTGGACTTCCCTGGCCTCTCAGCCCACCACACATGCTGTCTCCTTTTGTAGACCTGTCAGTCAGGATAACGTCCTTGACCAGGCAAATCACAGCCACTTTTCATCTGGAAACAATGCTCGAGCCACAACACAGCATTGTGCTCAAAGTGGATTACACAAGCAGGGCTGTCTGCCTGGCATGATATTATTATATCAATAGGACTTTTCTTTCTCCCGGAAAACATAAGCTCTGTTATCTTTTAACAAAGAAACCCAGTGCCAACCTGCTACCAGTCGGCACTTTTACCGAAACAGTGTTGCTTTTCTTGGAAAGCACTAACAGCTATGGCTGTTAGAGTTGTCAGGGTGGGGAGAAAAGGGAGAACTTCATCAGTGGTCCAGATTCTTCTTTCCAAATCTCGTGGTGAGCAAACCAAAAAAAAAGGGGACCACATGAATAAAACCCTGCCCTAATGCAAAGTCCTGTTCCAATGCAAAACCCTTGTGTGTCAGTGGAAATTCCCCAGCCAGCAGGCACATGCAGAGGAGACAGCTCATGGATGGTGGGGTTTGTGTCTGTGTGGCATCAGTGGGGTCTGCATCTAGAGCTGAGGAGGAGGAAGAGTAGGCCAGCAGTTGTAGCAGCAGAGAAGTGACACTTGCCAAGAAATAACTTCTGCTGTTTCTGGGCTGTGTTTCTCACTGCTCCTGAATGCTGTGGAAACATCCACCACTGGCTGACGAGTGGTCAATGACAGCCAAAACATCTCACTTTGTTCTTCTCAGTCCTTGGGTTTGTTACATTCAACAATTTCTAGACACATTTTTCCTCTGAAGCAATGTTGCACCACCACTGCCTTATATCCGTTATTATCTCTGGCTTGAGCTATTTATTTCTCATGACATAATTCCAGCCAAGTTTCAGAGCACAGGATTCCTATAAAATGGCATTAAAAGGCTCTCGCTGCTGTGCCCACTGATTGTGGATTAAAACAAACATGATTCCATCTGGCTATATCAGTCTCTCATGTTCACCAATCTGTGGTTTTGCTTGCCAGTTAAATTAATTTATCAGTAGAATAAATCCCTTTCAAAAAAAGGGAAAGGAAAAGTGACATCATTTGTTGCATTGAGTTTAGTTTGAGATGCCTGCTTGAATATACTCAAGGAAATTTGTGAATGGCATTCCCAGTCTATGCTGGGAAATATGCCTGTCTTCACATGTACTGAATGCATCTGCCTGCAGAGGAGGGCTGGAAGGCAAGCGAGATATGTACTCAGCTGTCTCAGTTACAGTATCCAAGGTATGGTCTGGTCATATTTGTTTTTGTGCACATCAAAAGGAACCTTACTGAAATCAGTGAAGGACTTCGGCATAAATCTAGCATTTGCCTCATCAGGAGGCAGTATGTTCGAAAATGCTAAGTCACCCTAGGTCTTTTTATCAAAGGTGACCCCATAGAAGAGGCCAAGATTTACTGGTGCCTATTAGCATCTGTAAACACATATGCTCCCAGTATAGAATCTATGCTCTTTGACATAGATTTTCCCTATCCTTCTCTGTTGTTCATCTATGGGTTGTCTTTCCAGAAAATAATCCTCTTCCCTGTTTGAAATTATCTAATCCTAAATTGTTCAGTCTCTGCTGGCCTGGCAGTCACTCCTTCTCCTTCATCAACTTCAGTCTTCTCTGCACTGCTCCTTGTACAAGATGAGGCCATGGACATTTCCTAATTTGATGCTTAGTTTCCTCCTTCTCTGTGGTACCTACTCTGCCTGGACCAGTATTTGTAGAGCTGTTTGTGCACCTTGCCTTGCAGATAAGAAGGGGCTTGGAGCCCTCAAAAAGCCAGAAATCCTGGTTGTCTTGAGATGGAGCATGTGTGCAGTGCAGATGAGCACCAGTACCCAGTGGGCCCCCGTTCTGCCGTGGTGCTTGTAGCATCCCCAGGCACCCCTCTTCTTCCAGACATGAAAAGGTGACCCAGAACTGGCTCAGAGATTCTGGATGTACACTGGGATAAACTGCTGAGCCTCTTAACATGAATGCGCCAGTCAACTGTAGTTCATTACCACCTTAGTCATTACTTTGCAAATATTTGGACTTCTGCCAGAATTCATCAACATATTTCTGGATTCCAGGAGTGTCAGGAATTCATACCAGCTGTTCATTAGTCACTGCTCAGCACTCAACTTACTCATGCTAGGGAATGTCGGTGTTTGCCTAGAGAATTAGAAAGCATACTGGTTCACCCACGAGGCACCCCAGTCACAAAGGTTCATTAGTAGAACAAGATAGTCAGCTTTTTGTAAGACACCCATAGGCGGAAAATTATTTGCCCAGATAGTCAGCTAATGTTTAAAAAAAATGCCCCAAGTGCTTCAGACTCATTTCCCAAAACTACACGCTCCTTGCTGCATGACTGCTCTGAGTGTCTCTGACCAGGGGATCTGCAAGGGGCTGGTGCTGGGCTGCTGCCTGTCACTTAATTGCTGCTCAAAGCTACATGTCATTTCAGGGGTACTTCAGGGCCTAAAGTCCACATTGCACAAGGCTCTGCAGCAGAGACCCAGAATCAGCTCCTGCCTCATTGCACTGCTGTGCCTGGCTCTGTCTCATGAGGTGACCTGACAGCCTCACTCAGGTTCACTTGTTCCTCCTGGAAGATGAGTCTCAGACATTGAATCATAGAATCATAGAATTGATTGGGTTGGAAAGGACCTCAGAGATCATCAAGTCCAACCCTTGGTCCAGCTCCAGTCCGTTTACTAGATCATGGCACTAAGTGCCATGTCCAATCTCAGTTTAAAAACCTCCAGGGACGGTGAATCCACCACCTCCCTGGGCAGGCCATTCCAATGCCAGACCACTCTCTCTGTAAAGAATTTCTTTCTAATATCCAGCCTAAATTTCCCCTGGCAGAGCTTAAGCCTGCGCCCCCTTGTCCTATTGCTAACTGCCTGGGAGAAGAGACCAATCCCCACCTGGCTATAACTTCTCTTCAGGTAGTTGTAGAGAGTGATAAGGTCACCTCTAAGCCTCCTCTTCTCCAGACTAAACAAGCCCAGCTCCCTCAGCCTCTCCCCATAGGTCTTGTGTTCCGAGTGGCTCTGAGCAGGAGCCAGCTGCTTCTCTGTGAGACCATCCTCAAAGCCACCATCTCCCAGTGATAGGGCCAGTGCTCTTTGAAGGGAGAAGGCAGAAGAGGTGAAGCAACAGGATCAAAACAGGGTCCTCAGTTCACCACAGAAATATATCTAAGTCCCCAGTATAGGACTCGGCATGCAAGTCTTGAACAGACATATTCCTCAAAGACTTACACACTTCTGCAAGGCTTTTCTTAGATGCTGCAACAGCTGCTGCTTTTGTGGTTTATTCTGAAACAAGTAAATAGCTATCTCTCAGTGACTCCACTGTGTGCAGCTTAGCCAAAGCTGCCATCTGCCCGAAGTCACTGAAGAGTGGTAAGGTCAGCTGTGACACAGCCTCTTCCATCAGCTGGTCCTAGCCAGCCCTTTGCTGGCTTTGTTTAGTGCCAGCATCTTCTTTCTTCTCTTTCACATGCTCCTTCAGAATTATGGACCGAAGTGCATAGCCCTGGCTTACCAATGAGCACTGCCCAGGGGAATAAACCTTTGAAAACAGGCAAGTGGCTCAATTTAGCTTCCCTACCCTTGCTCTAGGCATCCTGGGATGGTACCTTCTGCCCTGGGCTTCCTAAGGATATACAAGGGGGAGAGTGACATCCAGGAGATCTCTTTATGTTAGGAGAATCTGCTCCAAGGCAGCATTACCCAGTGATGGCATTTGGGGCTGGATGTTTGTAAGTGTTGCTAATTTACAAGAGATGGGTTTGGCTCTAAGCCAAATATTTCCAGCATATAGAAGTCTTTTCCATAAGCTCGTTCATGTTCATCTTTGCTAAAATATCTCAAGTGGAAAATTACTGACCAGAAACTAAATGGTAAATGTGGAGTCCAGTGTACCAAATATTTGTGCAGATGAAATGAAATTGCCTCTGTTACAGGAAGATAAAGAAGGTACAAACATAGAGTTTAAATAAATGGTTGATTTTCTCCAGTTAGTCCAAAGGAAAGCTTTAATTTCCCTAGAAAGGACAAAAGAAAGAAAAAAGCACAGCCCAAGGGAAGGGAGGAAAGAAAGACATTAAAAAGCATAAGACAGTATTTCCCATTATGAAAGGGGCTTTTTGGAGACATAATGCTCAGAACTACATTATTACAAGACTTCTTGTGATTTATGACAAATCTTATAGCTGACAGAAAATACTTGACATAATTCAGCTAATATTACAAAAGGTCTTTGGAGCAAGCTAGCACAAGTTTTAAACTTTCAACTTTAGTTAAATTAAAATTCTTATACAAAGAGCCCGTAAAGACAGCGCGTGTCCCAGCAACATCATGAATGTTACGGTTGTTATGTGGACATATGCAAACCAGTTGCTGAGGATTGTGCTTTAGTCTTCTGTTTTAGAATAATCTTGAAAACTAACAAAAAAGAAGAAGCCCAAAATGTGTTTCATATCCATTCTTACTTTCAAAAATATAAGCAGTCATTGCTGCTCCCTGAACACTAAAATCTGCTGTCAGACAGTTCAGTGTCAATCCCACTGGACATTGCTTTTCTCAAAATACAGAGCTTCTCTCAAATTACAGAGATTCTGTTCATAGGAGACCACAAACAAACCCACAAAATTACTCACCAGAAAAGCATTGTCCCAAGATAGAAAATATAAACCACTGCCCTGAAGATGGAGACTGGGGACTAACCCTTCACAACTGTGATCTATGAATCACTGTTGACTTTTCTCCAAGCTGTGTTTTGAACCTGTGCTCTTGGTTCTGTCTCTGCCTTTCCTTGCTGGCTGGGATAGCTTCATTGCCTTCAGATTGTCTCTATTCCTGTTCATTAAATGTATACCCCAAAAAAATGCATTCCATATCTCCTTGCCTTTCGAAGAATAGCAAAGTTTGCTCAGATTTAGTGATGTATTGCTATAGCACTGAGGAACATGCTGTATGTAAAAGAAAACAGCAGATCAAAATGAATATTGCTTTCTGCTGGAATACTTTAGAATAGAATTTTTCATGAAATGGTTTCATGCAAGTATAAAAATTCTTTTATTTGAGCCCTAATAGAAAAAACCAAACCACTTACATTTTTGCTTCTTTCTTTTCTCTGGCCTTTCTACACTAGAAAAGAGAAATAAAGAGTATGGGGTAAGGGAGAAGCTTCAGTTTAGATCAGCAAGCATGAATGCAATATTGCTTTATACATCAGAGGATGGGCAGAGAAAAAAATTACCCCTTTAATTCACTTTAAACCATATCAAATCCCAGAACTTGTTCTGCATCCATCCAGTCTGGAAAGGGAATTCATGTCTTGAAATGTGTTTGGAAATCAGATTATTTTCTTATTAAAATAAGAAGCACTTCAAACACACCAATATGGTTTTATGGAATGAAAAATCCTTTTTTCATTTGACCTCATTAACCACTAATGGCACTAAGGTCTGATATGGCAGACCTCTGCTAGATACACGTATTGGGCTGCTGGCTTTATGCTTTTTCCCACTCTCCCTTTCATCTCCTTCTTCTCTCTTTTGTTCTTCAGTGACTTTCTGAATGGCAACTTGTTTTTCTTGGCTGCGTCTCAGGAATGTCCATCGACATCAGATCAATGGATCTCATCTTCTTTGATTTCAAACCAATTTCAAACCCAATTTTTTTAAACCTTTTTTTTTTTTTTTTAATCTGAACCATTTGTGCTGTGGTGTTCCCACTCCTTCCTGGTCTCCAGAAGCTGAGATGGGTTTAGGCAAGGGCAGTAAGATGCCAAAATACCTCACAGCTTGTGGTTTGAGCTTTGTCCTGGCTGTCCCCTGCGTTCCAGGTCACAGTGCCGCAAGTGCTGTGGTTACACAAGGCTGCTACAGCCCATGGCCTGACTGCAGCATGAAAAAGGGAGTTGGGTGCACCCCATGTCCCTGACAGTATTTTTAGAACCCCCCTCTCCAAAGCAGCAGGTTTCTGGGGGGTATTGTGGGCAGATGTGGTTCAGACCTGACATTTCAGTCTGTAACCTCCTGTAGACATTTTTGTGCCAAGTACAAAATGGGGGGAGTAGGATGCCACTGGTCTATAGAGCAGCAGAAGATCATTCCTGCTGCCCAAATCTGCAGTGGCCCTTACAAGACATGAGGAAAATTTGGTTACCTCCTTGAATTCCCTTGCACTTGGGAAATCCTCCCCTTGTCAATGATGAGGTGAAGTCCTGGTGTCCAGCCTAGCCATCAGACTGTTTCTCTGATGGACTTCTGACAGCTTACATCCACAGCTCTGCTTAAGTCTCATAGTCACTGCAGCTGTTATAAATGTCTGAATTTATCCTTTATGAAATGTAAGTGGCTTCGTATCAGCTCGTATCTCTCCAGATGTTTGAGGATCTCATCTGTCAGGAATGTATTTAGAATTTTGTCCCATGCCAAAATCACAAAGCTATAAAAAAATATTCCCACCCTTACTAACTCCTGAATAATTCTGAAATTTCCTCTTAAGCATTGCTTATCTCCTTTCACATTTTTCCCGTGCTTTCTGCTTCCAAACCAAGGAGAACACTATCTCAGTCATAATTCAGTCATTCAGTGTCCCATCTCTGAGAATGGCCAAGGCCTGGTGAAGAGCCAAGTAAGTCCAGAATGGAAAACTATGAAATTAAATGATTTGACCATAATTAGAGATATTCCCCAGAGTTTAGCATCTGCTCTGTGTCTTAAAAAAGTTTCTGATCCTGTGTATTGCTGTTCATTCATATGCAACTATGTATGTGTTTATTTGCTTCCCTTAAAAATCTTAGTTCTGCAGGGCAGCACATTTTGTTTTATGGTCTATAAAGATACAGAAACTGGAAGTGGAAAAAGAAGTCTCATATGTCTCACTCTCACAGTGCTGTAATATCCTTGTATTACCCATTATTATGTATTTTAATAGAGCTGGAAATGCCCCAAACTTCTGTAATTTCTTCTTTCATTTCATCTTTCATTTAATTTTTCCTGGCATTCAGTTATGATTTTCTCTTGTGTAGCACAGCTGTGCACTGCACTGCCTTGAACAACCACACTATGACTCATACACCCTCAGTATACCATCAGTATTTCTCTGCAGTCATTGTTCAGCCAGATCAGACTTCATTCTCTGTCCGTGTAGCAGAAGTGTGTCCTGCCCCTTTGTTTCCTCCTGTTCTTGTATGAATCCCATCAATATGTCAACATCTTTCTGACAGTGGGGTTTCCAAGTTGTTGAATAGCCCTCTACATTGTGTCTAAGGAGTTTTGCTGTTACAGAAGAAGTCTTAGGGTAAAGGGAACATGAATTCATTGCCTGGGTTATTGGAGGGCAGTGAGCCCAATCCCCTTGGCATCATAAAACTCAAGCTAAAGGACTAGAGTTGAAAGGCTTAGTGGTGCTTCAGTGAGTAGGAATGCAATTTCCACTGGGACTGCAGCCACAAACAGACAGAAGTGTTGCAAATCAGAGCATCCTGTCATCTGCTTTTTAGGCATCTTGCCACCTTCATATCCATATTTCTCTGAGTGAGCTGTCTGTGCTCACTCTAAGGAGATGAAGGAAGTTAGGTGCCCAGGAATGGGACTACAGGGGTCAGGACACTGGAGATCCAGGACATAAGTAGGTAGTTCATTGTGCTAGATGGACCCATAGATAAAATCAGCATCCACCCTGTGTCTGTACAAGGGTTTTTCTTTGGACTGTAATGTCCCTATCATGCATGTGGCTTATAGCTGCTTGAAGGACTGGTCATTCACGTGATCCCGTGTGTGGCCCTGGGTGCTGGAATGCTGCTGATGCTCACCCAGAGCAGAGAATCCAGTTTAGTAGTCTTTGAAGGAAATCTCATTCTCATGTGTCAGAACCACTCTGCAAATCCAACCAGTGAGCAATAAGTGGAAATTATGAGGGAATTTGTTTACAAACTGCACTACTACTCCTGCAATGCCACGACTACTCCAGTGTTTGTCTGTCAGAGATTTTATGGTTATAATGACGGAAACATGCCATTGCATCGATGGACTTTGTTGTTTTCAGATGCTAAGCACAACAGTTGCTTTGTCACTGCAGTCACTGTGCTTGCCCTGTGAAGGAGGGGTTTCAAGACTATCAATGGACACTTTCCAAGAGGTCTAGACTCATTTTATATAGACAGGAAACACAAAGAGTGATTGTCTCATATTTTTTCATTCTGCAGAATCACTTGGCTTTTGGTCTCATGGTTTATAAAACAAAGGGATGTTATAATGACCCAGAAGAGTACAGTCTGTCATGCTTGAGCATTTCCTTTGTCTAATATTCTTTAGGGGTATTTTCTTACACACAATCTTATATGATTTTCATAAAAAAAAGGTACTAGCAGAAGGGAAAAGAGTGAAGATGGTGGCTATGAAAGACAGATCAGGGAAGGGAAGGCAGATATCAGCTGTAGGTGTAGGGCAGATATCAGGGATAGGATTGGTTTTGTGAACAGAAGGGAATTAAAGGCCATGATGGCAGAAACTAAGGACTGGATTTAGGCTGCAACATGGAAAAGCAGAGCAAGTTTGAGGCTCAAGAAGAACCTAGAGTAAGGAAGAAAACAAAAAGAAGAGATAAGACAGGAACAGTAGAAATGAAAGCTCATTTAATTTTATTTTCCAGCCCAAATAGACATCTTTTTTTTCCTCCATAAAGTATACGGCGTGTGTTTCAGCTTCTCAGTTTGGGACAAGGAGAAAAAAAGGAGAAATAATGATCTAGAAATGCTGGAATAAATTTTTTCATAATGTCCATAGCAACTTTTGGTACTCATTTGTGTTAATGACAAAGTTTAAACTCAAGCAGCCATAAAACCAGAAAAGGTTCAAGCTTTTTTGTTACCTGCAGACATTTACACTTGTATGTCCTACCACACTTCTCTGTGTTGTGGCAGGTGTTTCAGTGTGTGTTGCTTCTTATTGCTTCTGCTGACACTGTGCATCTTTGCATATACATTTACTTTCCACTTGGATATATATCGCTGTAGGGATGGGCCATTCCTCCTAATGTGGTGCCCAAAGCAGCAGGTGATAAAGCCATCCTCTCACGCACAATCCCTCTGCTGCAGCAGGCTGTAAAATTTGCTAAAGAAACCTAAATGAACAAGAAAAACAACTGAGAACAATTCAACCTACAATGTCTGGTTGGTGAGGATGTTTTCCTGAGAAGGAAGAATTCTGCCCAGGACTCAAACCAATACTTCATTCTTCATGGGTGAGGGCATCTTTCATTTCAGGTGCTTTGAGAGCTTTGTGTTTTAGCATACCCTTGTGAGCAAGAGTGTCAAGGCTGTTTCTAGAATGGTCTTATTCATACAAACTGAGTAACATTTGGCTGGTATCTGTCCCTTTTTTTGTGCTTTTTTCTCCCCTTCCAAGCACAGTCACAGCATCAAGTCGTGGCACTTAAAGGAGTTGCCAGTTGCCCAGCAAAAGTGACCTTCAGCCACCAGACATCAAAATTATTACCCTGCAGATTTCAGGCAGAACTTAAAGCAATTACCTAAAGAAGACTTGCCTGTTGAAATGTCTTTATAGGAGTCCACAGGACTTTGGTGAAAGATGCAGATGAACTAATGCACCTGGCTGCATGTAGATTTGGCAGTCCCTTCTGCTCTCATGTAGGACCCTGTGACTACTCCTCGGTGTCCAAAGCCCATTTGCAGAAGTGACTTGGGCATTTAAGGCCTCTCAGCCCTATAGCAGCTATACATTCTGTTCTTCCTGGGAATTTATCAGATCAGCCCGGTCTGGCTGGTGAGAAGAAGCTGTGCAGAGTGAAGTTGGCTCAAGTTCTCCTTCTTCTCTGAAAGCTCATCCTAAACCTCTTGGGTAAAGGTACACAGCCAGTGTGTCCTGGTGTAACAAACTATCACTGTTCTGCTATGTACTGCAAAATGTCTCCAGATCTCCATGTTCCTGCTGGATGTTGTGGAACCAGAAGCACACCAGGACCTGGAAATCTGAGCTGCTTTGAGGAGGATGAAGAACCCCCAGAGGACTCTCTCAGAGGAGATCAGGCTTTTTTCTGGCTACACTGATATTTCATGTCTTCACTGCTGCCTGCAGTGTGGTTTAGAGGCACCAAAACTAGCTGTAAGCAAGAGCTTAATATAGGCTAATTTAGCATAATTGCTCAATTGTCAACCAGAGCAAAAGTCATGAGGCCCCTGGCATCTTTAACATATGCTGGAATAAGGCAGCTGGGAATAGTGTCACTTAGCCCGGTTCCCTGTCTGTCTTCCCACTCCATACGTGTTCTACACCCAGACACACAGAACAACCAGGGCTATCATAGTAAACTACTTATAAAAAATGATGTTTTAAAAAGTCCCAAGTGACCCAATCTTGAAAGCAGCCCAAGGGCTGAGTAAGTATAGACTCACAAACACGAGCTACTTAAATCGGTAGCTCTGCTACATTGTGCTGCCACAGCAGTACAGGCACAGCATGTTCCACATTTATGGAGCTCTTTCTGTTTAAAGAGTGATGTGCTCTTCCATTTCCACTTCAAGAAGCTAATTCATTTGACTACATGATATACTCTAGATAATTTGCTAGATGCCTGTTAGACATACCAAAGGTGTATTCTTTTAAAGGTGTATTTTTCACCATCCAGCACACAGTGATACTCACACCTAGTAATCTCCAGTGTGAAGTCTGACTGTAATGAATGTACCTCAACTAGCATGAGCTCTTTCTAGCATTAGATCTTTCCACTGCATCCTGATGTGATAACTCTTAGTGTACATATTTTCCTGCACATCAGTCTCATACGGTCAAGGAATCATAAATATGAAATGAATTTGTCCTTGGACTGTCAAAAGAGAGGAGATTATTATCAGAGACCAGAAATAGCCATGATATCACCCTGTGTGTACATCCAGCAGACAGCAAAATAATGTCTAGAAAAGTGGAAACACTGCCAAGACCCCAAAGCAAAAGCAACATTTGAGTTGAGATTTTGATACTTAGAAAAGGAACGTGGGGATAGGCAGATTTCTCCAACATGCTGGAGGACAAGATTTTAAAGACAGCCTTGTGGTTTGTGTCATGTCTTTACCCTGTATATTATTCACACTCTTCAGTATATATAAACGATCTTAGATGTTTAATTTTATGGTGGGAATACTTAAGATCCCTCAGAGGTAAAGATGATAGTAAGAATTAATGGCACTCTCTTATCCCATGCGTCACTTTTTATGATTTACCTGCACAGGTGTTACTAGGTTTGTATAAGGAGAAATAGAAGCATAGCCAAATTCAGCCCAGTTCTGTGCCATAAGATATATACCATGACTTACCTGAGTGTGTAAAAAGAGGTGTGACCAGTACATCAGGATTTCCCTGGGTATATATATGCCTGCATGGTTATACTCCTCTGTGCCTGAGAGATTCCAGCACATCTCCAGGCTGCATTTTTCTCATTGCCAGTCTTCCCATCAGCCTTGCCAATCCATAAATGCTGTCTGTAAGTGGAAGTGGCACTTTTGACCCTGAGCTAGCAGAACAAAAGATGATATTGAGCCAGGAGGACAAATTACACCTTTTTTGTGTCTTCTACCAACACAAAAGGCATAGCCTGAGCCCACTGTCAGATCCAGTGCCCATATCCATGCTGCCACATTCCCTTTCTCTTTAGCAACAGTGTGTGAAACTTTCACTCAAAAGTGGACAAAAGGACCAAGCTACACAACACTGAATTAAAATTGTGGGGGCAGGGGTAGGTAACGCCGGGGTTTTTCTCGAACCTCATGGAAAGGAGCAGCAATCTCAGAAAGCCCTCTAGCAATGGGCACCTTCCACCTGACTGGGGCTCACCACATTGCACAGGTATCAAGACTGTGACTGGTAAAAGTGACTGTGCAACCAAGCTGATGTCCCAAAGAGAGATTCAAAAGCAAAGAAATTTTCACAAAATTCTCACTAGTAACAAAGCCAAGCAGGCAAGAAGTGAACTAGAACAAAGACCAAGGTTTTCCAGCTTGGCTTGACCTTCAGTGCCTGGTTTTTGAATACCAGAGACACTTAAGAGGGTGCAGGCAGACTGAGAGTATTAACACTGTATGTGCTCATTTTAGGTGCCTGAAAACAGGGACATTGTAGTATGAGTGAAAGATTTGGTGGCAAGGTGCCACCTTCTACTACCGTCAAACCTTTCTGCTGTTTTTGGCATGCTGAGATCTGCAATTCATGTGCAGTAACTGCTCCTACTGCCACCCCAGGGTCATATTCAAAGGAGTAGGTTTTAGACTGTTTTGTGTTGCATTCAGCAAATGCCTGCTTCTCACTGATACTGGGAGACGTGAATGATGTGTGCTGGTTGGGTTGACACTGTTTAGGATAGCCTGAAGGCTTCCTCTGAACCAGGTTAACCTGAAATTTATGTCGTGACCTGCAAATATGGCCTAAGTAAAAGACAGAAAAGGACACCCATAGGGTCCCACCTACCTCATCACGCTCTGCATCTCCCAGGCAGCTGCCAGATGCATTCCCAGAGCATCCCTCCATGAAACAGCCTTTGGCAAATATAATAGCAGGGTGCAAAATCCACTGTGGTTATGGCTACTTAGAAGATAGACTTTCATGCCAGCATAGATGCAATCATTAGAAGAAAGGACCTTTGTGTGACACGGCCAGTGACTCTGAGCCAGTGCTCTTGCTTCCTTGGATTATTCCTGATGTCCTTGATATAGAATCTTTAATTTCCAGAGAAAGGAGGAAAAATAGACCTATAGCATACTTCTTTGTCAGGAGAGTTTTCTCATCAGTACAGATTTTAATTGTACGTAATTTCTTTCATCCTTTTGTGGAGTCTCTGCTACACAGAGGGGAAGGAGAAGAGTAGCCAGTCATATCCTTGCCCTCTCTGGCCATGCTGTCACACTGAGGGTCATGGCTCCTTCCATCTTTGCTTCTGGTTCATGGGAATGAACTCCCCATCAGTTTTGTGTGGAGCTCTGCCTGCCTTTGGAGGCTGCACCACATGCCCTGTGGCAAGTAGGATGGGAGCCCTTGCATTGCTTCCCAAAGGGACTCAGGGTCAAGAGGGGACCAACGCTCACAGTACCTCTGAGACCCAGGGAGGAACTTTCTATACCAACAGCTCATTCAATCAAAGTGCAATCATTTAATTAATGTTTTTCTACATGGTGTCAGATAGTCATTTCTGTTTCTTTTTCAATGGAGTGCAATGAGATGACAAAATGATAATGTTCTTTCTCTAAATGCTGCCTTTATTGCTGTGTTTGATAAATTGTCGTTATTTAAATTAACCTGGAATGCCTGAAGGGAGGGATTTACAGCCACCTAACCCTCCCCAAGTTTGCCATGAAACCACTGCCAAATGCTTCTTTGAGTGCTTCTAAACTCACTTTGTCAGATTTTCATTGCTCATCCTGTTGATCAGGCAGATGGAGGCATGTTTTTCCAGTCTTGCTTTCTACTAATACCATTTTCCTCCGCATGAGTAGTGATTGTAACTGAAGGCTATTAAACCTCATTTAATTCATATGTAACACAGTTCTCAAATGGTCCGACTGGGGAAGCAGGTTCAGCAACAAGTCACTGTCCTGGAGGAAGACCAGGAACCATCCAGTGACTACTCCTGGCTTGTGACATTAGATTTTAAGCCGGTTTCCTAAATTCCTTCCATGTTTGCATCTAAGAGTTCCTGCTGCTCTCTCATCTTAATTACCTTTCTGTAAGGTGCGCTACAATAGGCTTGTTCCTGCACTTTGATACTGAAGTCCCATTTACCAGCTCACCAGAGAAGAGCTGACTGCTGTGACAGTCCCCTGGATGCCTGGAAAGCTCAGTAGCATAGAGGTGAGGAAGATCACAGAAGGGTGATGCTCAGGGACTGAACCAAGAGGCAAAGAGCAGACACCAAAGGTGGTGGTGTGGCCCCACCAACATCTGTACCCCACACACCCAAGGTCCTGCCAGCGGGTCCTCTTGACAGATGTCCCAAATGAGAGGTGGGAGCAAACACAATTGCACCACCCTCCTTTCCCATTGGAGAAGGCATGGAGAGGAGCACAACATGTTCTTCACCACACACGTATCAACACCTGCTGGCAGAGGACATCTCCCTCGGTCACCCTGAACCCCAGCTTTAGGGGGTTGGTTCTGCACTTACATTAGCAGTGAGGCAGAGCCATGCCAAGAGTCATTCCACCATCAGGAATTAAAAAACAGGCTGTGATATGCCATGGCTGGACAGGTCCATGAGATGAAAGATATGCTGACTGCTGCACTTAATGGATTTCCAGCACAAGGCAGCATTTGGACCAGCTCTCCTGTGTGAACTGGAGGGTAGTGGAAAGGCAACAGCTGTTTTCCTTGCCTTTTCCCTCTGTCCCACCAGCCCACTCCTCCAGCCCCACATCCCACTGCTGTGGCTGCTGCTGGCTGTTGGGCTGTCCTCTGACACCCTGCTCCCGGGTGGCAGAGGGGAAATAACAGTCAGTGTGAGAGCTTGGGAGCACTGTGCCCAGCCTCATCCAACAGCCAGCCCCATTGCTACAGCCCATGGCCAGCTGCCTTGCCATCCAGCCACCTCTAGCTGCCCCAGCTGCTCTCTGTGGCTGTCAGGAGTGCTTTGGAGACTTTCTGCTGACTAGATGATGAAGTTGGCAGAGGTGGCATTCAGGAAGCAGACAGCAGGTTAATCCTCGTAATAATTTGTAGCATGCAGGATGGAGCAGAGAACTGACATAGAAAGCATCAATGCTGTGGGTTTCTATAGCATTGAAATTTCATCATTGTTTTGATATTTGCATATCAATTACCCAGGAAAGGAGGGAAGAAGGAAGGGCAGAGGTTATGTGGGAGCTAAGAAAACAGTGACAGCAATAATCCAGCAAACACAGGTCTTATTGCAAAAAATTACGCTGAGTGCCTACCAACACTTTTCTTTCTTTAGCAAGTCCTCCCCAGCTCTTTCTGTCTTTTGCTTTGCTTTTTTTCTCCTGAATCTGCTATAAATGGAGCACGGGCAGATTAGCTGGTTTCCCTTCATTCCTGCTTGTCCAAAATGGATGGTAAGAAGAGAGGGAGAGAAAAAGGGGAAAAAAAACCCCTTAAAATGCCTGGAGCCATGGCTTGTGGATAAAAAAACAGCTGCACGTGAAAAACGTTGATGTGGTTTTTGAGCTACTACAGCTTAGAGAATGAAACACTAACTCACCCCTTAATTCCAGAAATATAGCAAAACCTTTAAGAAGTATTAGTGGAAATTAGGCTTGGAGTTGGGTTTTTTTAGCAGTGGATGTAGAGAATTTAATGCACTTGGATCCAGCCTTCTGCACTGCCAGGCAATCCCCTGCGGCACTGCGCTTGGGGACTGACCTTTCTTCCTAAAACAAATCCCTGTCAGAAGGCTTTTTGGCACTATTAGTCAGAGAAGTGTTACAGCTATTGGACCTCCTGGACACCTGAAACAGCCTTTACCCTCTCTTCCCTCCCACGAATCCCAAGAGAGGACTGCAAGTGGAAGAGATACCTGATTTCATGACCAGGCAATGAACCCTTGCTGGAGGACAGGTGTCCCTTCGACTGGTGTGGGGAGACCCATTCGCACACTAAAATAACCAATATTAGTCAGAGAAGTAGAAGGATTCAGACTTTTACCAGACTACATAGTAAACAGGTTTGTCTGTGATTAGTGAAGGGATTTAGCATTACTGCCCTGTGCAGAAGTCTACCCAAGAGACTGCGATGGTCTCAGTTTTGCCCTCACATAAATGTGAACTGCAGTGAGTAACTCCAGGGTTTCTTCTTCCTCTCTTTTTCAGATTCCTGACTTACCTTTTGCATTTTTTTCCTGTGGCGAGCAGACATAGAATGCTTTCCATGCACATTACAGACTTCTGAAGAGCAGTGCTATCATTGCCATAATCCTTCTGTGATTTGACTTCCAGTTGCACTGAATCCATGAAAGTGCTCCCATTCTTGTATGCACGCTGGTCCAGCACGTAAAATACTTGGTTGTCACTGTACTCAGGTACAGGGTAAAGTAAAGCCACTTTAGATCTCTTGTTTTCTCCAGTTGTGAGTAGGGTGATGTCATGTATCATAACTCAGCTTTAATGGGAACTCGCAGGTCACTGAGCACTAGAACAGATTGTCTCTCGCACTGGAGATATTCAAGAACTGTCTGGATGCAATGTTGTGCAATGTGCTTTAGGATGACCCTGCTTGAGCAGGGAGGTTGGACCAGATGACCCACTGTAGTCCTTTCCAACCGTACCCTTTCTGTGATTCTGTGAAATATAGAGCTTTAATCTGTAATGGTTGCTCTAGATTTTCCTTTGGTTTATTTTCATACGGAAAACTTAGGAATCAAGCTGTTTCAAGGTCTGATGAGTCAGTGAAAACTTTTCATTGTTTAATGGATGACAGTTGGAAGAGTTTCAGTGATTTGCAAAAAAGTGGAGAAGTACAAGACTTAACAATGTGTTTTAATAGAAAGGATTAAATATGTGGTACCAAAACAGACAAGAGGGAGATGACTTTAGACTCCATCCAAAATTTACTGATCAAATGTCAACTTCCATTGACTTCAGTGGGCTTTCAATCAAAATCATATTTTTTATTGAAACAAACAACTTTCTACTCCTTTCTACAAAGCTCTTTTAACATGTTTAAATGTGTATGTGGTATATCAACCTCTGTTCATGTCTAGAGGAGTGGATCATCTTCTGAAAACTGCAAAAGACACCATATTTGGATCAAATATTTTCTGAAGTCAAAAAGGCTGCTAATCCAGTAGATCCTTCATAGAAACAGTAGCACCACCATTTCCCACAGAGTAGAGCAAAGGACGAGTACTACTGCTGAGCAGTGTGTGAGATACATCCAGTTCCGCCCAGGCGACACCTGAAAGGGCCTTCAATGAAACATAAATAACCAACTAAAAATAAGCATCTCTAAAGCTAAAGCATGTAGGTAATTGTTCAGCTGGAATTGCTGCCCTGCAGTTATGCTGCTTAGCAGAGACTGCTCCTATCTGGCCTCCCATCTTCCTGCCGAAGTGTGATGCTCCACTGGGATATCACCTCTGTTCTTTGCACAGAACTGAGTGGGCCATGCCCACTTTGTGGGCAAGAAGTGAATGCGCTGGCAGGTGCAATATGGCACATGTGACACCACTTAAAATAGTCAGGCATGTATGAGGGATTGTGTTGGCCCCAAGGGCCCCCTGTTAAACTGTAACAGGAGTTCTGCATAGCTACACGGATGGCAATAGGAAAAATGGTGATCTTTGAACAAGCCTCTAGTTAAAAAGTAAGTTTGATCTTTTGAATTTTTGAGATTTTTTTATGACAGAAGCCTAAACCAGATGGCTCTGGCTGGGTGGTAGGTGAGGTATTCCCCCTGTGAAGCTTCTAAAATTAGCTTCATACATTGACTTGAAAATGTTACTCGCAGCTCATCCTTCCCCTTGGCAGGAGGCTTGCAGGGAGAGATTCAGAGAGGATCCTCTCTCCTCACACAATTCAGGGGCCAGGATTCCACTCTGACAGATAAGGCTGAAAGGCTTCTGCTACCTCTCTCCAAGGACAGCATCACACCCTCTGCCAAAGCAGGTCTGTCCTTCAGGTTACCTACTCAGCATCTCTGAGGAGGCAGAGGCCATCCACCCAGGCCTTTCATCCCAACTAATTTCCTTGAAACTTACTGTGACATGTATATTCAGGGAACATCATCACTCTTTAAAGACTTCTTAAGTGTAATTGAGAAATGCAGACACCACACAGGTGATCTCCACATTTCTGGGCCTTTCCATCTACCTGGCTACCCACAACCACATTGCAGGAATCATAGAATAGCCTGGGTTGGAAGGGATGAATATAATCTAGTTTCAACCTCCCCGGTGTGGGCAGGGACACCTTCAACAAGCCCAGATTGTTCAAAGCCCCATCCAACCTGGTCTTGAACACTTCCAGCAATGGGGCTTCTACAACTTTTCTGGGTCACTCTGTTTCAGTGCCTCACCACCCTCACAGTGAAGGGTGATAATGAACTACTGAATGAAGCTGTAAACATCTCTTGCTCTTTAACCGATAGTACAGTATGAACCCAAAAGCTCATGATCCTGAAGAAAGTTTGGGGAGAGGTGAACACTCACCCCCTTGTAACTATGTGATTTTTCTCCTGTCACCTCAAGAGATAACACTGACAGACAAAGAAAATAAAACTGTGCTGAAACAATTCTGTGCACTTTCTACCCTCCGCTGAACTCCCACCAGCCCTGCAAAGCAGCAAACAGCAACACCTGCCCTGGGAAGATGCCCTTAGTTTGTGGCCATGCACAGCTCCACAGGGGCTATTCAGGAAGCCACTGGCTTGGGTGCATTCATGGCTGCACGTTTGGGCAGGTCCCATGGGGCCACCAAGAGCCAGGGAGGAGGTGTCACAATAATATAAGCTGCCCGTGGCCAGAGTTGCAGACTGTGTGGCCTCCAACAAATAAAACAAATTCATCTAGGAAGAGCAGAGCTGCTGGTTGGGAAAGTGCAACTCAGTTATATGTCTTGTGAGGACTGAGGCATGTGAGACAGTCAGCCCCTCGTAGGAGTGTTTGGATATCAAGTTGACTTTTGGATGTCCTACCTGAGGTTATCTGGAAACTGTCTCTCCGGTTTTCTATGGAACTAATCTGTTTCACCAATACCAGGCCTCCTACCTCTGACAATGATGTGAGTATGTCCTTACCACATGATCTTTGTCTCTCCTATCCCTGCAATTGCATATCCACTGTGTAGCCTTTCTCCTCTCATTTCCCCTCACTGGCCACTGCTCTTCTGTCTTCCAACTCAAGCCCAAGCCTGGTTGCACTCTTCCTCTGCAGCTAGTGATACCACTGTTCATCTCCCTCAATATTTTGTTCTGAGGTTTTTCAGTTCATATCATTTCCTTCCCTCCTGCCACAAGGATTTCTCCAGAGCATCCTCTGCCCCTGTCATCCCTGTTGTCTCCTTTCAAGAAAATTACTTCTCCTGCTCATGGACCTCAACCTGCCCTATGCTCCTGATGCCAGATGGGTTGACGCAGTAGTGCGAGCTCTTGCTCAGGTCCACCCAGACTTATTACCCTACAGCAGATTTATCACTTGGCACTGTTGACATAGGAGGAACTACAAGTTATGAATTAAAATGGAGATAAATTCCCCACCTGTGGTTTGCCCTTTTCCTTTCCCAGCCCTGCATAATATGACTGCTGCAACCTGCCTGTAACAACACAACCCCCTGTATGATTCAGTGGCAACACATCACTGTTTTGAAAGATGCAAGACAGAAACCCTTCAGAACACCCTTTTCCTCCATGGCCACCATCATCAGGAGGCTCAGAAGTGTGGGAGCAGCCTTCCCTGTAACAGGTAAGCTGCAGGGCAAGTCCCTGAGTAGCTCACAAGCAGCCATGGGGGCTCAACAGGTGCCTGGAGGCTAGAAGTCCCTGTCTAGACGCTCTCACCTGGAGGGCAGAGAAAATGACAGCGGCTCAGCAAATGCTTCTCTGTGGTATGTAACTCAGCACTGAAAAATTAGAAAGATGACAACGATCAGCCTATCTATACCTTTTAAGGTAAAAACATAGCGATAACACTGCTGTGTGAGTCAGAAGTTTGACTGCTATCAGTAGATTATGGACTAATTACCTTTCAGGGAGCATTTTGGTGATGATATAACCACAGCAGCACTTTTGAAATGCATTACAGAAGGCAGCATGGTAGTTTTCAGACACTCACATGCTGCTCTTTAAAACACAATTGTTCTTAAGTTGTCCAAGTTCAAAGTGCAGAGAAAGACATAAGCAACATTTTGCAGCGCTTGCAACATGCTTGCCTCCCAGGTTAGATTCAGGTAAGTAAAGACTGTGATTGCTCAGAAGAGCTCCACCCTAATGGCCCTCTGCTGAGACCTAAAAACGGTCTAGTGGCGAAAAGGGGATGTAACTGCATCCTCTCCTATTTTCAGAGCTTAAAACTGCTATGAGGTATGATGACTGGTGTTATTGAACCCATCGGACCATATGGGACTTTTTGGCCCTAAAATGTGTGAACCAAGCCACAGATTTCCAGTTCCCAGGAAAGAAGGGAAAACCTCTTACGGTTATGTGGCTCCATCGGTCAGTTACCAGAAAAGAACTGACGAAACGAGAAACGTCTTCAAAATTGTGAGCGACCCGGGGTTAGCTGCTGTCACTTAAGTTGCTCGTTTGAAACCGAGCCGGGATGGAGGAAGGCTGCGTTTCATAGTTTCACTTCCACCGTCTCGGCCCCGACCGCACGCCCGAGCTCGGAAGCCAGCGCCTGCGGGCGTTGACGCAGGGCAGCCCCGTGCCCCGGGGCGCGGATCTCTGTCTCTCCAGGGAGCAGCCCGTCCGCCTTAAGCTGCCGCGACAGAGCCGCCGGGGCTGCGGGGACGGGGCGTGTGGGGGGTGTGTGCGGGGGGTGCCCTCCGCTGCAGTACCGCGCCTGGCCGCGCTCCGGCAACAGCCCCCGCGGCGGGGCGGCCCCGGCG